>NCSJ02000087.1:0-142333 GCA_002812745.2 Scytalidium lignicola
CAAAACAATCTGTCGTGCTGCACCAACACGAACCACCACAAGCCCACCCGGCCACCCCTTCTCCTGACAGTTTGTCTCTTCCTTCTCCAACCTCCACCTCCCTTTCCTCCTTTCCCTTTTTTCCTCTTTCCCTCGTTCCCTCTTAATCACCTTTTCTCTTCCCTTTCGACAATCTTCCCAGCAACCCTTTCTTTTGCTGTTCGATTGTCTGGTAAACCTCTCCTGTTCCTGCCACAGCCATCGCTGTTGCGTTCTACTCGTTAACCCAACGCTCGTTCGCCAGCCGCTATTCTTGCCATTCACCTTTCCACCCACGCGCGTTTCGATTCGTCGGCACGCTTACCTCACTTTGGCCAGGAGAAGGGGGGCATCGACCAAGCAACACAACAGGATTCAGCACAACAACATCTTGGTTCCTTCACCTCTTATCCTTCCCTCCCCCAATTTTTTTGCTTTTTTGCGCTTGCAAACCACGCCTGCCAAAGCAACCAACCCGCCTTCTCTAGATAATTGAAAAAGAGAAGAAGAAAGAAGNAAAAAAAAGGACGGCTCACCCATTCGTTACCACTATCAACAAAACAATCTACACAGACGTTGCTCATTTTTCGCACGTCTCTTTCATTTCGTTCATCTCAGTTCACGTTTTCGGTCTTCGACGCTCTATCTGATTCACTGGTCTGCACGCTGGTTTCGTCTTGCCTTAATTACTGTACCATCAACAAATCAATCCGAGAAAAGGAACGACCCTCACCGATGTGCCCATAAATTGTGAGTACTTGTTTCCATTTCCTCTGGCTCCCTACGTCTTGCTCCCTTCGATCAGCAAGGGGGAATGTCGCAACACCTACTTCTTCCACAGTCCAATGTAATTTGAACTGATGCTAACCAAACGTGCCTTCAACCCTTAAGCTTTGTATTTTAGGTCGCAATCATGTCTGGACATCCGCAAGGTCACTACGACGAGGGCTACGGCCAGGCCCAGGGCCAGGGCCAGCATTATGGTAACACCGATTCTTACTATCAAGATGATCACGGCCAGGAATACTATGACCACAATGACCACAATGGTGGCTACAGTGATCAGCATGGCCATCCCCAAGGCGAGGGATATTATGATGAATCGTCAGTTCCACCCCCTCCCTTCATCCACCACCTTGATTTTTGTTACCGGATGATCCGGGTCGACTAACCAAAACTACAGAGGGTATTACAATGCGGATGCCCATAATCCATATCAGCAAGACGGAGGTTACTACGAAGGCGGCCACGAGCAAGGCGGCCACGAGCAGGGTGGTCATTATCAGGATGAATACTACAATGACCAGTACTATGACCAAGGAGCCGCTCACACCGGCCCGCAGCCAAGACGCCCGGGCGATTCCGAAGAGGATTCCGAGACGTTCAGTGATTTTACCATGAGATCTGATATGGCTCGTGCTACCGATATGGACTACTATGGTCGCGGTGACGAGCGATACAACAGTTACAACGAGAGCCAAGCGGGTGGGCGTGGCTACCGTCCCCCGTCCTCTCAAGTCTCGTATGGCGGCAACCGATCTTCTGGCGCTTCGACACCAAATTATGGCATGGATTACAACAATGTCCTTCCAGCAGGACAGCGTTCCCGAGAACCCTACCCTGCCTGGACCTCGGATGCCCAGATTCCTCTCTCCAAGGAGGAAATTGAGGATATCTTCCTTGATCTCACCGCGAAATTCGGATTTCAGCGCGACAGCATGCGTAACATGTACGACCACTTCATGACTCTCCTGGACTCTCGAGCGTCTCGCATGACTCCGAACCAAGCCCTGCTTTCCCTCCACGCGGATTATATTGGAGGCGATAATGCCAATTACCGAAAATGGTATTTCGCTGCCCATCTGGACCTGGACGACGCAGTTGGATTTGCCAATATGAAACTCGGCAAGGCAAATCGGGCGACGCGCAAGGCCCGCAAAGCTGCAAAGCAGAAGGCAGGCGCAGATCCGGCAAATGAGCAACAAACCCTGGAGCAGCTCGAGGGAGACAACAGTTTGGAAGCGGCCGAGTACCGTTGGAAGAGCCGCATGAACCGCATGTCTCAACATGACCGAGTGCGCCAGGTTGCCCTGTACCTATTGTGCTGGGGTGAGGCCAACCAAGTGCGTTTCATGCCCGAATGCATGTGCTTCATTTTCAAGTGTGCAGATGACTACCTAAATTCTCCTGCTTGCCAGAACATGGTGGAGCCCATCGAGGAGTTCACCTACCTTAACAATGTCATAACCCCTCTCTACCAGTACTGTCGAGATCAGGGTTACGAGATCCAGGATGGGAAGTATGTCCGTCGCGAGCGAGATCACAATAAGATCATTGGTTACGATGATTGCAATCAGCTTTTCTGGTACCCCGAAGGAATTGAGCGCATTGTGATGGAGGATAAGTCCCGAATTGTTGATCTCCCTCCTGCTGAGCGTTACCTGAAGCTCAAAGATGTGGCCTGGAAGAAGGTTTTCTTCAAGACCTATCTGGAAACTCGATCTTGGTTCCATCTCATCGTCAACTTCAACCGCATCTGGGTTATTCATATCACCGCCTTCTGGTTTTACACTGCGCACAACTCTCCTACCATTCTGGTCAAGGGTTATGAACAGGAACGCAACCAGCCCACACCCGGATCTGCACAGTGGTCTTCGGTCGCTCTGGGTGGAGGTATTGCAACGCTGATCATGATTGCTGCTACTATTGGCGAATGGCTGTATGTTCCTCGTAGATGGGCCGGAGCTCAGCACCTTACAAGACGACTTCTATTCCTTCTCGTGGTCCTGGTTCTCAATGTAGCCCCTAGTGTGTACATATTCATCGTCAAGGACACTCAGCACACAAAGATTGCCTTGATTCTCGGAATTGTACAGTTCTTCATCGCGCTGGCATCATTTGTATTCTTCTCTGTCATGCCTCTCGGTGGATTATTTGGAAGTTATATGTCGAACAAATCCAGAAAATACGTCGCTAGTCAGACATTCACAGCTAGCTACCCGCGTCTGAAAGGAAACGACATGTGGATGTCCTACGGTCTTTGGGCCGTTGTTTTTGGCGCGAAACTTGGAGAATCATACGCATATCTGACGTTGTCTTTCCGTGACCCTATCAGATATCTGTCGAACATGCCGATCCGGCATTGTCTCGGAGACAAGATAATTGGCGAACATCTCTGCCATATTCAGCCGAAGATCCTACTCGGGTTGATGTTTGTGACTGATCTGTGTCTGTTCTTCCTGGATACCTACTTGTGGTATATCATCTTGAACTCAGTCTGCTCCGTGGCTAGATCCTTCTATCTCGGTATTTCTATCTGGACCCCTTGGAGAAACGTCTTTTCCCGACTCCCTAAGCGTATCTATTCAAAGGTGCTTGCCACCACCGACATGGAGATTAAGTACAAGCCGAAAGTGTTGATCTCACAGATCTGGAACGCCATTGTTATTTCTATGTATCGAGAGCACCTTCTGGCAATTGATCATGTACAAAAGCTTCTTTATCATCAGGTACCTTCGGAGCAAGAAGGGAAGAGGACATTGCGCGCTCCAACGTTCTTCGTATCTCAGGAAGATCATTCGTTCAAGACCGAATTTTTCCCCAGCCAAAGCGAGGCCGAGCGACGTATCTCCTTCTTTGCGCAGTCACTCTCGACCCCAATTCCCGAACCAGTTCCCGTTGACAACATGCCCACTTTTACCGTCTTCATTCCTCACTACAGTGAAAAGATTCTGCTCTCTCTTCGAGAAATCATTCGCGAGGATGAACCATACTCTCGTGTTACTATGCTGGAATATTTGAAGCAGCTCCATCCACACGAGTGGGACTGTTTTGTAAAGGATACAAAGATTCTGGCGGATGAGACGTCTCAATTCAATGGCGATAATGAAAAGGGCGAGAAGGACACTGCGAAGAGCAAGATAGACGACCTGCCGTTTTATTGTATTGGTTTCAAATCAGCTGCTCCGGAGTACACTCTTCGCACTCGAATTTGGGCTTCGTTGCGTTCGCAGACACTCTACCGTACCATTTCTGGGTTTATGAACTATAGCCGTGCGCTCAAGCTACTGTACCGTGTCGAAAATCCCGAGGTGGTTCAAATGTTTGGTGGTAACTCCGACAAACTGGAACGTGAGCTAGAGCGTATGGCTCGTCGCAAGTTCAAGATTGTGGTCTCAATGCAACGCTATGCGAAATTCAAGAAAGAGGAGATGGAGAACACCGAATTCCTTTTGCGCGCCTATCCCGATCTTCAGATTGCCTACCTTGATGAGGAGCCTCCTGTAGCAGAAGGCGAGGAGCCTCGTCTCTACTCAGCCTTGATCGATGGCCACTCGGAAATTATGGAGAACGGAATGCGTCGTCCCAAGTTCCGTGTTCAACTTTCTGGAAATCCAATTCTCGGCGACGGAAAGTCAGACAACCAGAACCATGCCATCATATTCTACCGCGGTGAATACATTCAACTGATCGATGCCAACCAGGACAACTATCTCGAGGAATGCCTGAAAATCCGTAGCGTCCTTGCTGAGTTTGAGGAAATGACTGCTGATAACGTATCGCCATATACGCCCGGTGTTGACAATCCGAAGACCAACCCAGTTGCTATCTTGGGTGCTCGTGAATACATTTTCTCGGAAAATATTGGTATTCTTGGTGACGTTGCAGCTGGAAAGGAACAGACTTTCGGTACTCTCTTCGCTCGGACACTCGCGGCCATTGGTGGTAAGCTGCATTATGGCCATCCTGATTTCCTCAATGGTATCTTCATGACAACAAGAGGTGGCGTCTCAAAGGCTCAGAAGGGTCTACATCTCAACGAAGATATTTACGCCGGTATGACTGCACTCCTCCGAGGTGGTCGCATAAAACATTGCGAATACTACCAGTGTGGTAAAGGTCGTGATCTGGGATTTGGCTCCATCTTGAACTTCACAACCAAGATCGGAACGGGTATGGGCGAACAAATGCTTTCTCGCGAATACTATTACCTGGGCACTCAGTTACCTTTAGATCGCTTCCTCTCCTTCTACTACGCTCACGCCGGCTTCCATCTTAACAACATGTTCATCATCTTGTCCGTGCAGATGTTTATGATCTGTTTAATCAATCTGGGAGCTTTGAGGAGCCAGACCATTTCTTGCAACTACAACAAAAACGTCCCAATCACTGATCCCCTGTTCCCGACTGGCTGCGCAAACACCGACCCAATCATGGACTGGGTATACCGTTGCATTATCTCCATTGTTATTGTGTTCCTGATCTCTTTCGTTCCTCTTATCGTGCAGGAGCTGACGGAACGTGGTTTCTGGCGTGCATCTACTCGTCTTGCAAAGCAGTTTTGCTCGATATCGCCGTTCTTCGAAGTGTTTGTTTGCCAGATATATGCCAACGCTGTGCAGCAGGATCTCTCTTTTGGTGGTGCAAGATATATCGGTACCGGTCGTGGTTTCGCTACCGCACGTATCCCATTCGGTGTCTTGTTCTCTCGTTTCGCTGGTCCGGCCATCTACTTGGGTGCTCGATCACTGATGATGCTGTTGTTTGCCACGGTGACGGTCTGGCAGCCAGCGTTGACTTATTTCTGGATCTCGCTGCTCGCCATGTGTGTCTCACCATTTCTCTACAACCCTCACCAGTTCTCATGGAATGATTTCTTCATCGATTACCGTGACTTCTTGAGGTGGCTTTCCAGAGGTAATTCACGAAGCCATTCGTCCTCCTGGATTGCTTACTGTCGTCTTTCTCGAACTCGGATTACTGGCTACAAGCGCAAGATTCTGGGTGATCCTTCTTCTAAGCTATCCGGTGACGTACCAAGGGCGCCGTTTGCCAATCTCTTCTTCGGTGAGATCTTTGCTCCATTAATCATGGTTGCAGTCACGTTGATCCCGTATCTATTCATGAATGCTCAAGTTGGAGTTATTGCCGAGCATAATCCCGATGTGGTTTTACAACCGACTAATGCCCTCATTCGTGTCGGTCTTGTTGCTCTTGCTCCCATCGCAATCAATGCAGGTGTACTGGCAGCATTCTTTGGCATGGCCTGTTGTATGGGTCCGGTCCTCAGCATGTGTTGCAAGAAATTCGGTTCCGTCTTAGCAGCCATTGCTCACGCTATCGCTGTCATCATGATCCTCGTATTCTTTGAAGTTATGTTCTTCTTAGAAGGTTTCAGCTTTACGAAGACTATGAGTGGAATGATTGCAGCCTGTGCTATCCAACGATTCATCTACAAACTCATCATCTGTCTTACGCTTACGAGGGAGCTCAAAACGGACACCGCAAACATTGCTTTCTGGACTGGTAAATGGTATTCAATGGGTTGGCACACAGTATCCCAACCAGCTCGAGAGTTCCTTTGCAAGATTACGGAACTCGGCATGTTTGCTGGCGATTTCATACTAGGACATGTTCTCCTCTTCCTTATGCTTCCAGTGATTGCCATTCCTAAGATAGATATGGTTCACTCCGTCATGCTCTTCTGGCTCCGACCTAGGTATGTACAGATTTGGAGTATTCTTGTTAATATAAACGTACTAACCACTATATAAATATAGTCGACAGATCAGACCACCAATCTATTCCACGAAACAGTCGAAGTTGCGCAAGCGCCGTGTCTGGCGATATGCCATCATGTATTTTGTCATGCTAATTATCGCTGTTGCAATCGTTGCCGGTCCCATTGTTGCTGGCAAGAAGCTCTTAACCGACAGTTTGATCAAAGACATTCCCCAGCAGTTGTTCCAGCCGATCGGTCTCCACAACAACGATACGCTAAACAGAACGGAAACTGGTACTGGTGCAGTGTCATCTGGTGCCGCAGCTGCAACAACATCAGCAGGATCTGGATTCAAGATTCGGTTGTACTAGATTCCCCGAAATAAAACAAACAAACNAAAAAAAAGNTTTCGCTGGTAATAGTTACCACCAAAAATTGAAGGGGGTTTGTGAACAAATACATCACGATGGCTCTGGTGGCCGGAGAGAGATATTTTAGTAAACGGGGGTTGTTTTCATATAGTTGTTTTCGGTGTTGGTATGGTACATGGCTTAGACATTTGTTGCTTTCCTTTCTGCTCTCTGTAACGACTCATACGTCTTCTCGTTTGCAAGGTTCCCTACGCTTTCGAGCAGTTGTAGCTTGATAACGGCTGTAGTTTTGATGCAGCATGATCATACTAATTAAATTGTATACATGAACATGATCCATATTGTATGATCAGCCAGTGTTCTGAGTTGTGTTAGTAAAGCGCTACAAGTTGTAAGAATGAAATTTTTAATAAGTTAAAACGGTAATTAGTTTAATATTTACCTCAGATTTGCGTTGGCATCCCTTGGAAGAAAAGTACTATTATGTAATCAGGGGTTCGCATTCCCATTCGGGGACCGCGGCATGAAACGCAAGGTAATTACACGTAAAAAAAAAAAAACGCAACACNAAAAAAAGGATTATTAGGGGGAATTGTTTACATCAATCTTTTATTGTATACTTGTTCAGCAGGAGGATTAATCCCACCGCAATTGAAGATGGAGCTCCAGGACGCCCAGAAGTACTTTCTCAGATCTGTCCATGAGATCACCGATAGCTTTCAAAAGGTTCCAGGGTCTGCAATCATCATCCGTTACATCAAGTCCAGCTATCAAGATGACCCGGTGCGCTCGGCCATTGAGTTGATCTTGGTGGTATTTTTCATTCGATACCTCCTGGCTCCGTCTTATGCTACTCATAATGGCAACTTTGTGGAACTTACGGAAGAGGTATGCATTGCGAGTGTGACGCCCAGATTCCAAAACTGACATGCGACGAACACAAAAAGGAGATTGATAATCTTGTTGATGAATGGCAACCTGAGCCTCTCGTCGCCGCTCAGACTGCCTTCGAAGAGGCTGAACAGGAAAAGCTTCCTGTAATTGTGGGGTGAGCGGGTGTTGCTTGATTCTATCTCTCCAGATTAAAACTGACACAGATGGTAGTCCAACGGGTCCGAAAGTCAAGCTCTCCAACGGCAGGACCGTTACCAACCTCGCATCATATAACTTTTACAACTTCGTGAGCAGCGATCAGGTTAAGGAGAAGGCGATCCAGACCCTTCGGACATACGGCGTTGGGCCCTGCGGTCCTCCCCAGTTCTATGGCACCCAGGATGTACACATGAAGATCGAGGCAGATATTGCATCATTTTTAGGGACCGAAGGGTGCATCGTGTATGCGCACGCATTCTCCACTATTTCAAGCGTCATTCCTGCCTTCTGTAAAAGAGGGGATATTATTGTTGCTGACCGAGCTGTCAACTACGCCATTCGAAAGGGACTTCAGATTTGTAGAAGCACAATTAAATGGTATGAGCACAACAACATGGAGGATTTGGAGCGGGTTCTACAAAAGGTTATCAAGGAGCAAGCAAAGAAGCCTCTGACCAGGCGGTTCATTGTTACGGAAGGTTTATCCGAAACTGTCGGCGACTGCGTTGATCTCCCAAGACTTGTAAGCCAATATATGATCTTTCCCCATGCAGGAGTTCATTCTAACGAGAGCACTAGGTTGAGCTCAAACAGCGATACAAATTCCGTCTGATGTTGGATGAGACGTGGTCGTTCGGAGTCCTAGGCAGAACAGGTCGCGGTATTACGGAAGCCCAGAACGTCGATCCGTCTCAGATTGATATGATAATTGGATCTCTCGCAGGTCCTCTGTGTTCTGGAGGTGGTTTCTGTGCTGGATCCACCGATGTAGTTTCGCATCAACGTATCACATCGGCAGCATATACTTTCTCCGCTGCTCTCCCGGCAATGCTTGCCACTACCGCCAGCGAGACGATCAACATGATCCAGTCCAACCCGGAGATTTTGGTACACTGTCGTGAGAACATCAAGGTCATGAGAGGCCAGCTAGACCCCCGGAGCGATTGGGTGCATTGCACTAGCTCGCCCGAAAACCCCGTCATGCTCCTTGTTCTCAAGCCAGACGTGATCAATTCCAGACGGTTGAGCATGGTAGACCAGGAGCGTCTCTTGCAAGAATGTGTAGATGAGGTCGGTGCCCCCCTCCCCTCTCCTTGTGAAAAGCATTTTACGAGGCAGAGTTCGAGTAATTACTAACACTGCGTGTGTGGTAAATAGTCAGCCGCGAATGGGGTATTGATTACACGGCTCAAGAGTATGCCGGTTGCGGTGAACAGCACGGCAAAGGATGAGGAATGGAAGCTTCAACCGGCCTTGAAAGTATGTGTGACGACTGGTCTCTCAAAAAAGGAGATTGAGAAGGCGGGGATCGTGATTCGACATGCAATCACGAAGGTTTTGACGAGNAAGTCGGGCAGCAAGCTGGCCATACCCGTAGCTGCTTGAGTGGGAACCTGGCCTCTTGGGCGGCGGAGGAAGGGAATAGGAATTGTAACATGATTTCTCATGAGTTTTGGCATGGTATGACGTGATGGGGGGTTTGGAAGACGAGGTGAGAGAGCACTGGCGTTTTGAGGGAAATACAGGTGACCGTTACGAAATAACCCGTTTAATGTGTAATAGCTTGCAGCGACTGCATGTACCAATACCGAAGAGCATTTTACTCTACCACATACTTGAATGAATAATTCTTGGAAGAGAAGCTATTATTGTCCCTTTTCTCCCTTTCTCCCTTTCTGCCTTTTTTATACTTGATATATTCTTTAACTTCTCCGTGGAGGTCTTATCACACACCGGAATGACGGCAGTTGCAGCAATTGGGTGATGGAAGGACAGCAAGACAGGAGCGGGGGAGGTGGGTTTGTTGAATTTTGGGCATTGGCAATTAGATTGATTAGTAGAGGTGCAGAGTCAGCAAAAGGAGATGCGAGGCAAGCGGGTGAGTGTTGTGGTGTATAACAAACAACACACATGATTACAATGCTAGAGGAGCGGATAGCTGCACAGACAAGGCGGAAGGGAGCAAAGGGGGGGGGGAGGGGGAAGGAGGAAGAAAAGGGTTCTTGTACAAAGGACACGTTCTAGAATCTCTCTCTCTCTCTCTATCTCTACAAGACAAGGCGGAGATTCGCTGACAAGGCTTTAGCCTAGCACGTGCCTCGACAGCCGATGGGCGCCAGCTACGGCACAAGTGTGCTCTGTAGAGGAGGCGGCAGAATCCCATTGGATGGGCCCTTTGGAAGTAGTCTTTTGCGAAGGTGGACGGAAGAGAAGAGGGCCGAAGCTTAAGAAGTCTCAAGGAAGATCGTGCTGTACATCTCATTCCTCTTTGCTCCTGGGCCCGAGAGAGAGAAGGGCAGTCGAGTGTTACTTAGCACTCTTTTTTTTTGTCATTTCGTTCATTTCGTTCATTTCGTCTGTTTGTGTTGTGTAGGAAGCCCAGCCCGATCGTGACGCCATCTGCCGCGGCGCCCCCTGACTACCGCCCGGCAGCGAGGGCGATCATTCTGCGGAACTTTTTTTTTTTCCTTTGCTGCTTGGCACCGCTTGGCAACCAGAGATCCTCCTCCACCGGAAGGCCAAGTCTAGATCCAGTATGATCTTGGTACGTACTGTATCTTGGTTCTGTGTACACAATACCATGGACAATTAACACAAACATACACGGCGGATATCTTTCTTTAATACCAATCCTATTCACTCTCTTCTCGAGTACGAATTCGGTGTTAACCAACCAGTACCGGTAAGTGACCGTCTGGTCGATGCTGGGTGGACTGCCGGGTGTGGTTTTAGTTTTTTCCACGGTCGAGGGTGTTCAGGCTGAAACACGCCAGCGCCCAGGACCCAACTGCCGCTGATTGGCCCGCCTTTGCTCGCCCCTCCTCTCTCAAGGACACAGACAGACACACACACATACACGACACATTCGGACAATCGACGCATTCTTCTCTTCCAACCCCAAAATCCCCCCCATCTCATCGGTTCATGCGAAGATTGATATGGGCCGAGGTCGCGGATTAGGGTCTGTAGTCTGCAGATCTACCTCTCGAGGGCAAGCATCGCCAGGCACAGCTGGCACAAGTACAGTACGTCTTCACGACTCGTGCACTTCCACGCTATTTGTTCCGACCTCGTCCAGACCTGCTCTTGCGGATGGCACAATTTGCTCCAATGCAGTTAAGTGGCCTAGCCCCGTGGCAATCATGGCAGATGCAAGATCTAGACACCGAAGACTGTAAGACAACCCCCCCGCTCTCGATCCCAGACTCTTGGAGATGCCACGCGCTGACAGCGCCCCTCTCTCATCTCATCTCATCCCATCTCATCCCATCCGAACAACCACCCGCGGGAAGATCTTGCTTCCCCCCACTTCTTCCTCTATAATATCTCCTTTCTCTTTGTCTTACCTTCCTTCTCTCTATCCCTCTTTCTCCCTCTCTCTCTATCTCTATCTCTATCTCTATCTCTCTCGGTCTCGACGACCTCGAGTATTCTTTCCCTTCCCAGGCGGAACTTGCTGTCACATACACAGATATACACATTCTCTCTCTCGCTGGCTCTGCATTCCACTCCTTCAATTGAGACATCGAGCCCAGGCCCTCTCTTAGTTACTACTTCTTCTTCTTCTTCCAAACCCCTCAATCCGCGTCCGAGACAGCGATCCATTCCTTTTTAGCCTCAACCCCAACCCCATACGCAGCTTGCGCTTTTCAACCTTTCTTTCCACGCACTTCCTTACAGTAACAAGTTAGTCTTCCGTCTTGCTCCTTGCCTTGTCAAGATGAAGACTGCGGCTCTCGCCATCTCGGCAATTGCGCTGCTTCAGCTTTCGGTTGCTCAACCGCACGGTATGTAGTCCTGCGATTCCCCCTTACTCACTCCAAAATACACGGGCTGTGTATGTGTATGTATGAGAGAGAGAGAGCGAGCACACACGCTAACATAAAGATTTGTAGGACATCGCCATGAGCATTGGAGAAGACATCAGAAAAGGGACGCCGTTGCCACGGTTGTCGATACTGTCTATGTCCCTGAAGTCATTGTTTGGGTAGACGAGGATGGTAATCCAGTTTCAACTGCTACGACCAACGTGCCGGTCCCAACCACATTTGTTTCTTCGTCCCCCGCTGTAGTACCTTCCGCTACTGGCACTCCCGCATCTGCGCCGGCCCCGGCTCCGGCTCAAGCAGACAATGCTGCTGCCGTGGCACAAGCACCAAGTCCAGCCTCGAGCGCCGCTGCTTCTCCGGCAACTTCATCTGCTACCTCTGCTCCTGCTCCTGCATACGGAGGAGGTAGTAGTGCTGGTGGAAGCGCAAGTGGGAGTGGATATGGATTTTCCTATTCTCCATACACCGCCTCGGGTGCTTGTAAGACGCAAGACCAGGTCAACACCGACTTGGCTGCCATTGGTAGTGGATATTCCATTGTGCGAATCTACGGCACCGATTGCAACCAGGTCCACACCGTGCTCAGCGCTGCCAAGACCCATGGCTTCAAGCTCTTTGCGGGGGTCTTTGACATCCAAAACTTGAACGACGAGATTAGCATTATTGTATCTGCCGCAAATGGAGATTGGAGCCAGTTTGATACCATCTCCATCGGGAATGAGCTTGTCAACTCGGGTACAGCAGATGCCGCCACCGTGGTGGCCGCCATTGGCACAGCAAGGGCCCTGCTGAAAAACGCAGGTTATACTGGCAAGATCGTCACCGTTGATACCCTTGTGGCAACTCGTCAAAATCCTATCCTTTGTGGGGCTTCTGACGTTTGCGCCGTGAACTCTCACCCCTTCTTTGATGGTAACACTAACGCTGAGGATGCTGGCAACTTTCTTACTACCCAGATCGCTTCTCTCAAATCCGTCCTCGCAGACGCAAATCAACCCATCTTGATCACCGAGACAGGCTGGCCATCGGCGGGTCAACCCAACGGCGTTGCTGTCCCATCTCCAGCAAACCAACAGACCGCCATCACCGCCATCAAATCAGCGTTTGCCTCCAATCCAGCCAGTGTCATCCTCTTCTCCACGTACAATGACCAGTGGAAGCAAGATAGCGCATACACATTCGGTGCCGAAAAGTTCTGGGGTTTCTTAGGCAATGCACCCTCCGGTTAAATTTTACCGGACAATTTGCCTGCTATTACTTGAGTAGGAACGGGAAGGTATCTGGGTTGGGTTATTTGGGGAGGTCGGGGCGTTCGGCACATGGCAAAACTGGATACACCGGAAATTATAAGGCTTGGGAAATGAAATTTATATAACAGACCTATCATATATATTCATGTCTAAGTCTGGCATGAGACACGCGAATCGTATATCAATTCTCTTCATGTATATAGTTTTATCAAATTCATTCCAAATCAGTCCTCATCTATTTCATATCTCATGTCAACGTCCCTCGGAAATATTTTTTATCTCAAATGGTCGCTAAGGGGGGAAGAGTGCTTCCCTTCTCCCTCCCTCCCCCCCGTTCTTTCTCATTATCAGAGATGGTTTCATACCTACCCATAGCAATTACGGTGGGGAAGGCAAATTTGGCCAAACCCCTCACTAAGTAACTTCCGCCATGTCATAATGGTTCGTTTCCTGAGCATGAGATGCAGCTGCAGTCTCCCCATGCACTATAACACCACATATATTACACCTGATAGCCATACCTGCTGTATCGGTGAAATAGTGTTTTTCCTGCAGCTTTTGGCATAGAACTCTGGCCATGGTCAAGATCTCTTCGTCGTCACTATCCCACACCCGCTTGTCGAATTCAGGAGGGTTATCCGCCTTCAGATGTGGCGGATCTGAGGGACTTTGAACAATTGTATCGTAGTGGATACCGCTATAAACTAGGATACAACGCGTTGGCCTCCCTTCGTTGAATTTATCCACTCTTAGAGACTATATATCCCATTAGCCCCCTTCCACGCATTGGCCGGAAATGGTTATTTATTGTTTTTGCAAGCACGAATCATACCTGAACATCTATGCTACAAATCTCAATATCAAAATGGCTGGCGAGAATACCAAGCTCGATGGCACCACCCCATGCCTGGTCAGTTTGGATCCATCGACAATAGTCATCAGGCTCTTTCTCCAAGACAACCTTACTGTATACATCCGGCTGGGCCTGGATAGCGCTTGCCACAAGTGAGCGCAGCTCATACATGCTCAGATCATCCCCTGGAAGCACGGCTGTACCGAATGCTCGAAAGAGACAACTGTTATCATCCGGCATTACTCTGAGGACTACACACATTGTCAGCGCCATATACCTATAAGGAGTCGACAACTCGTTCTACTGACCCAAAGTTGCGCCACGATTAGGTAGCGGTAGTTCAGGGACCTCTCCTTCCATAGATTTCTTCTGAAGAGATACAGGACTCGAAATTGCCTTGCCCTCTGCAGCATACGACCTATTACTAGCCATACTGGGGAAGGCAGAAGACTCCGTGGACTTCTGTGGATTTGGGTTTGATATGTCAGTATTCAATTCATTTGATCCCGTATCCCTTGGACTAATCGTAAGCTGCTCTCCATTAAGATTTACGTCGAGTTTTCGGAGCTCTAAATTTTTCTCAATGTGCTCCAGACCTAATGGTTTTGGAGGATATCCATATTTCACGTCAAACGTTTCCACTCCTGTCTTCTCCACTATCTGTGAGATTACATCTCCCACAGTGGCTTTCTCATCGAGGGATATAGTGACCGCCCCGCTAGGCCCTCTTAGTCGAATGCGCATGTTAAGAAGGTTCTAAGATTAGAATCAAATCATCTTAAAACGTCCTTTATATACGAGGCAATATCTTCTCTGTACCGTAAGTTCGTTTTGTAACAAAACCTCCTCCCCTCGTCGATCTGCATTTGTCCAGATCAGTGGGGCAAGGCTGAGTGCCTGAGTGTAGTGTTTGCTATTGCCTAAGGCATAAATATCATGCTCTTATCACGTGAAGCAAGGCTAAAACTCGGCGGTGATAAGGGCAATAATTCCGTCCCCTCTGGATTGCTTTGAATCGCAAACGCGCGCTGGGTTGTCGCGACCTGGAGCTTACTGAAATAGCCTGCGTCAAGCAACCTCGTAACACCAATCTAGTCTGCGATACAATTACAAACTTTCAGGATGGAGTCGCAAAGCCCACCTGCCTCCGCAGATCCAAAATCTGAGCCTGCAGAGGATTCTATAGTCATTGAGACCAGTGCGCCGAGCCTCACGAAAGAGACACTGGATGTGATGAGTGGTATTGTACATCGGTTGTCTGATTATCGCGATGAAAGGTACGTGCGCAGAATAAGAGATAGTGATGATTATTTGATGGGATTAGACCAGAATGTCGCTACTTCAAGTCTTCCAAGCTATCATTTTCTGGACTTGCTAACCTCTTAAGTTAAGTGGCCACGACGTATCGACCCTGTTCCAGCGGATGATCAACAAGAGACTGCTACCAGATTACTTTGATGTTATTAAAGAACCAATTGCATTCAGTACTATCAGGGTATGTACTCCAACACTCGGTTAGATAGTTCTGCATCATACTAAATCATCCTAACAGGGCAAAATCCTTAAAAAACAGTATAAGAGCTTTAAGGAATTCGTCCGCGATTTTGCCTTAATATCTCACAATGCTCAGGTTTACAACCGCCCTTCTGCACCAGTATATAGTGACGCCATTGCACTTCGAGAAGCCTTGAAGGCAGAGCTAAAAAAGCTTGTTGATGATAACACAGTTTCTGCAGAGGAGGCAGAACTTCCAGACTTCGGAGAGATTCCCCCAGTAGAAGACTCCCCTCCTCCTGGTCCCGAGGACGAAGAAGCAGAGGATGACGAAGATGATGATGAGGAGGATGAGGAGGATGATGACTCTGATGACGATGGTGCCAGGCGTCGAAAAAGAAAAGGTCGCCGTTCTTCTACTCTCGCTGCGAAGCGGGACGGCAAAGTCGATGATGGTAACAAGGACGATCCTGAAGCTCAGAAGAAACGTGGCAGACCTCCAAAAGTACACACGCCTATGGAAGCTCGCATCAATGCACTATTGAAAGGCTTGAGAAAGTTCAAGAATCCCGGTGGAGATCTTAAAATTGTGCATTTTGAAAAAATGCCCGACAAGTCGGTAATGCCAGAGTACTACCAAGAAATCAAAAATCCTATTGCGATGGATGTGATTAAAAGGAAGGCCAAAAGAAAGAAATACCACTCAGTGGACCAGGTCTTACGCGATCTCGAACTTATGTTCGAGAACGCCAAAGAGTATAACCTCGAGGACAGTCAAGTGTATAAGGATGCTGTTGATTTGCAGCGCGAGGCTCGAGTCATTGCTGAACAAGAAAAGAAAAAACCCGACAGTGATTTTGTGGATGAAGAGGGCAAACTGCCTCTGCCTGAAATTCTGTACAATGGTGAAGTATGGAAAGTGGGAGACTGGGTTCACCTGTCAAATCCAAACGATGTTACCAAGCCAATCGTGGCTCAGATCTACCGTACATGGCAGGATGCCGAAGGTCAGAAATGGATCAATGCGTGTTGGTATTACCGACCGGAACAGACTGTCCACCGTTTTGAGAAGCATTTCTTCGAAAACGAAGTCGTGAAAACCGGCCAGTATAGGGATCATAAAATCGAGGAAGTTGTCGATCGTTGTTTCGTTATGTTCTTTACTCGCTTCAACAAAGGTCGCCCTCGAGGGTTTCCTCCAGACAAGGAAGTATATGTTTGTGAGGCCCGATATAATGAAGAGAAGTTCAAGTTGAACAAGATCAAAACCTGGGCAAGCTGCGTCCCAGACGAAGTCAGGGAGAAAGATTATGAGATGGATCTTTTTGACGTCCCTAGGAAAATGAAGAAAGTCCCAAGTCCAATAAAGCACCTACTCCGTGAGGATGCTAAAGAGGATGACCCATTACCAAAGCCCACCTGGGGAGCACCCAATGCTCCGCCAATTGTTGGCGCTGTCCATCGTAGGCCACGTGAGCCCAATGTGAGTTGCTATGAGATACTACTCGTACAGCTGTTGGAAGCGGATTTTTTGCTAACCTCACGTAGGAGTCTCCACCTCCAGAGCCAACACCATCCCCTCCACCCCCTCCACCCGTTGAACCAATTCGACGATCAATTACCAATGAGAGGCCATATCGTGACTCTCAAGGAGATATTACAATGTCTGGGGCTCAAAGCACCCCAGCTGCTTCTCCGATGGTTAATCCTGCTCCTTCCCAACCCATATATGCTCAACACTTTAATCAACCAGCCCCTTCAGCCTCGCCTTCACTTCATGCTGCTCAACAGGATTCCTATAACTCACATACACCTGTACCACAGACACCGGTTCCTCAGACTCCCATTTATCAACCCCAGAATAATTACAATCATTATACAGGAGCCGCTACAGTTTCTATGCCACAACAAACGAATCCACTCCCAAACTATGATCAATACAGAAGCAGCAACACCATCTCACGTACATCAGCTCCCATCTCTACACACTCTACTCACACAAATGCGTACAATCCCCCTCGTCCTATCGAGGTGTATACCTTAGGAGATGTGGCTAACGCTATTCCTGCTGACATCCGATCGCAATTTCATCATGATGAGGACGGGAAAACCATATTCTTCACAGCACCCCCGCTAGATGCCAATCCTATCCCCGAGCACTTGCGGAACCTTGGTCATAGCCTCCGGTATCTTGCGGATAAAGCTAGGCATAAAGAAGAAAACGAGAAAAAACGTAAAGCGTGGGAGCTTGAGCTAGAGTCTGAAGCCAACGAAAAACTCGAGAAATCCCAGGTTGCAGCGGAGGCTAGGAATCAGCAGGCTATAGACCAAGTTGCTCACACAATAGGGGAATTCTGTAGGAACATGGACGATGCTAGTGATTTGATCTATAAGAACCTCTATGGCGATAACTGGGAAGAGGGAAAAGAGATTGAGTTGTTGAAGCTTGCTCGTAAGCAAGAAGTAGCAACCAGCGAAAAGGTACTGTTGGCAGAGTTCCAACATCAACAAGAAGATAAGAAAAGAGTCAAGATCACCGGTTTCAGTTGGATCTGAATGAACCAAAGGTTTGGCTGGTACTACTGAATTGATTACTGCCCTAACCGATGTCTATTTGGCTTGTATAGTAGATATGTAAATGGCGTCTGTGGTGCTTCAGGGAACATGGGATAATAGCCACGGGTGTCACTAGCTTAATCGATCAAGTTATATTTGAGTTGAGACTGTCTTGTTATGTAGAGTAGCCAGCCCGGATTCGTTATGAAAACTCCAGTGTAAGCACCAACAGTTACACTCCGAGATACGGGCTTTCCCATATCAATGACTTCCTGGGCTGGTTTGAAGACTCCGACGACTCAAATTTAAAGCTCAACGGCCTTTCTGATATGAATTAATCTCCCACCCTTTCTCTCACTCATAAAATGATCTTTCTCTAACCTTTCTTGGTGTTCACCCGAATACTTGAGATCTCAACCTAGGCTGTTCACTTTAACGTAACTCAATGGTTCGAGTCATAAGGGAATATTAGGTATTCCGTATCCAACTATGTATTACCAAAAGTTAGAGAGATAGTTTGACGAAGGCCCAGTACGTTCTTACTAAAACGATATTCAAATTGCACTCTAACAATCACGATCACAGAAAAACACACAAGACCCATTACTCTCTCCAACTAAAGGTTCATCCCCTCGAGAAAGTCTGTCAGGAGCTCATTGGCCACTACACGTCCAAGGGCCTGTATGTTAAAGGCTCCGTACGCCTTCTAATCAAGATCTTAAATACGAGCTTTCTTGAACGGCCAAGGCCGTTAATTAGGACTTAGGTAGAGTACTAGGGGTATTCTGCAGTTAACTATTCTTAGTCTCAATTCCCCTACGGAAATTGTCAAACAGATCATCATCATCAATATTGAGGCTAGCGTCGAGGTTGAGGCTATCATTGCTGCATAAATACAGCGATACATCTTCAAAGGAGATATTCATCCAGGGGGAACACAGTAAACGCAATTTCTGTCGTTCTGAAGATATATCTAATCGATTGAATCCAGCTACCCTTCGTCATTTTCTACTTGATGTGTTCTCAAATATACCCCATTATAGTTGCAGCAGGGTGCTCGTCATACAACTTCAATAATGATCAATCACTTGCACTCAACTTTCCCTCTTATATTTTATAATCCTTGTTGCAATTAATACAGTAGTCAGCACTGTCTGTTCGGGCTAATTATAAGTCTATAATACGGGTAGACATCATCGTGGGCTTTTTAGTATCAACTGCCCGCAAAAGGAAATGTACCGACATAAATCAGCCATCCGTATTTGTAAAAATAACCAAAGATACAAATGTATGACAGTAATCAGATAGATACATTGGGAGATATGCCTACCGTGTGTTGTCAAGCCGATGTTTTGGTAACTCTGGATCTGAAGTATTAACAGGACTTTTAACAAATAACATGAACAATCTCATATTCCAGTACTGCACCTGGACTGTTTAATTATATATCAATACAAAAATTGAGTTATTTCAGCAGTGGAGGTGTCAGTTCGTCGCATACATTTTCTCAAATGTTGCACTCGAGTGAACGTTCCAAATGACATTCACGTTGAGTCTCATAAAGAGATGAATTTTGACCAAATACTAGCATCATGTCCTTGAGCAAAACAGCATAAGCCTGTGCAATGGTCATTACATCTGATATGGAAGTAGTATGGTAAGTAGCAACTTGGACTAAGTTACAATGGTAATGTGTGTAACAGTTGTCCTTTAAGTGCTGATTCTATAGTTTCGGACCAAGATATCCAACCACAATGAGTTTTATCAAACATTTCAGTCAGTCAGTCTATGTTATGAACCTCAGAAAGAAGAGTATGGTTGTAAAGTCATAATGATATTGTTTTCTCGATGTGGAAAAAAAAGCGGGAGACCGAGATCCATCTGATTAAGCATGCTAGGGTAATTAAGCTGAAGCCTCAGGCTCTTATAAATCTGATGTTTGATTGGCTGTCTTGACATCCTCGTCCATGTAGAGTCAAAACCTATCAGAATCTACAAGTACAGGTTGCTTATTCCACTAATTCCTCTCAATCAATTTCATGTAATGAACCCCTAAGTCTAGTCGATAGTATATCCATTTATTGTTTAGCATCTGATTTTTGCAGCTGATTTCAGCTACTTAACAACCCAAACCTCGCCAAGGTCCGTAGCCAGAGTTTCCAGTATGGGCTTTTCTATCCTTCCCCAACTAGCACCATTCCCTCAAGCAGCATGGAGGACACATATTGCTCCCGAGGAATGGAAGGCTTGTTTATCTGCCTGGCTTTCTCTTTTGGAATCTCATCTCTCCCTCAAAGACCCAGAATTTGCTGAGATATCGGCCAAAGATGAGTCTCTAGTAAACTTCCTGAAGTCCTTTAATGCAGAAATGAGCGCCGTTCATAGTGATTCATTAATCATAGGCTCACCTGAGCTAAAGAAACTCAGGGAGAAAGCCTTCATCCTTTGTGCAAGACTGCAAGGACTCCAGTCAGCGCCTTCTCTTCTTCTACAATGGCAATTTTTGGCCGATCTTAGCAGACACTACGGGAAAATTCGGGCTAGCACACTTTTGTCATTTGTCTGGAGTCACCATTCTGATTCTATAGAAGCTTCACTGGCTTCCATTAAGGCTTTCTTAATTAAGCAGTTCGATGCGGACATAAGTGGTGACTTAAAGACCGTGGAATCAAAACTCAGGCATCTGAACTCTCTCCTCTACATCTCTCCTGATGCAGCAGCNTTTTTTTATGGCTGGAACTGATTTTCTGGATGGCCTTATAAACTGCTTCAAGATCATGAACCCTCCGCTGCGCAAAGTCGTCGTCTCAACGACATATCTCTGCCTTATCGGCCTCACGGAAGGCATTAAATCTAACAACTCATCTCTTATTGACCACCTTTACTCTCTGAAAGCTGCTGCAGAGGCGAGAAGAAAAGAATCTGGGGATATCAATGATTCGCTCGTCGCTGAACTCGTGACCATATCCCCCATTTTGACACAGCTTCAACGACGTATTAATGAAAATGGCTCCATATCATCCCGATTAAATACGGTCCTTTCAGATTTAGAACCTTTCCGCAAATCTGGAGCTATGCGACACCTCCTCCCAAAGAAAAAGCTCAATAAAGGCAAAATTCGTGCTGAAGGCGATATCAATGAGGATTATGATTCGATGATGCGGGCTCATGTTCATAAAAAATCCTTTATATCACAGCTACAGGATATTTTCCCACATTTAGGGTCTGATTTTATAATCAAACTCCTAGATGAGTATTCAGATGATGTCGAGAAAGTGACGGCACATCTCCTAGATGACACACTACCGGAGAATTTAAAGAATGCTGTACCATCTGAATCTTCGTAAGTCTCATTTTCACTTGTTTGCATACCTTCTAACTATTATCTAGACAATATCTAGACACACATACTCCTCCAGAGAGTGTAACTCAACCGCAAAAACCTCATCTCCCAATTCGTCGGAATGTCTTTGATGATGATGAACTTGATCGACTAGCGATTAACACCTCTCGGCTTCATTTTGGACACCAGAATACAGACCAGACTGCAGATGATTTGCTTCAAGATCGATCGAATGCTCCCAATGTAGCAGCTATATTATCAGCTTTAGCAGCGTTTGATTCGGACGATGATGAACGGGACGATACTTATGACATAGAAGATGTTGGGGGAACTGTCGATTCTGTTGCCCCAGGGAATAATCCTGAGGAACAAACATATGATGGTGTAGACAGTAACGAGCGGTTATTGTTCGAAGCATATAAAGCAACTCCAATCACATTTCATCGAGACGCTGTCACTCGCAGGGGACAGCCGAGAGCATCTCTAAAGGAACAAACTGGATTAACAGATGAAGCTATTGAAGGGTGGGCCTTAATGCTGGCTCGAGATCAGCGACGGATGCGGCGACTAGAGCAAAAGTATTCGTCATTTTCAGGTGCTCAGCCAGATTTAGCCCCTACATCATGGCAATCTGGCCCTAGTGGCTCGGGGACAGAAGACTCAGATGCTGATGGTATTGCTCGAAGCAGAGAGGGTTTCAACAGCCAAACATTCCGAGGTAGAGGGGGACGAGCACGTGGTCGGGGTAATGTTGCCGGTCCAGGTGGGGATAAAACTACTGAAATCGCAAGGCATCGGAAAGAAGCCAACAAGGGCTCGATAGCAAATCATAATAGGAGAGATCAGAGAGCCAGGAAGATGGCAAGAGGAGGCTTTCCTGGTTAAGTGCTCAAAGGGGTGGAATATATGTTCGTCCCAGACAAGACATGTCAGGATGCCTATCCACATTACTCTGTTTCCCCTGCCAGCCAGCATTGTTCTGTCATTTGGCATCAAATAGGCACTCAACCTAAAGAGACAGAGCAACTCTTTCCGTTTAATGGATGATCCCACGTCTTTACCACTTGTGCTTTTCCATTAAGATGCATTGAACATGAATACGAGCATAGCAATATCATAGAAGGCATTTAAATGATGGACAATGTTTTTAGATGCAACTAGCTTGCTTCTAAGGACAACGTATCCCTCGAATAGGACTAAGGCTTCTAGATATCAACTCCGATTTTCAGGTCTTTTCGTCTATATTTTCCCGTTTATCTCAGCCAACTTACTCCATACTCCCTTCAAAAGGTGTCTGATATGGTCGCTCAGCTTGCAATGCTATGCGCGCCAAGTGCCGCCTTTCACCTGTGGACCAGTTCACTGTGGCTGTATGGGCTACAAGACGATTCTTTTCTCATCGTTAGTGCCAACGTATAGATGTTAGGTGCGTNAAAAAAGGTAGATAGTGGACTTACATCCCAGAAAATGACCATCTTTGGTTTCCACTGGACGCGAGCCTGGAAATCTGCGCCAAAAGCAATATGATCATACAAAAAGTTCAGCAGATATTCACTTTCTTCNTTTTTTATATCCAACGATACCCCTGGTAACTACAATATATTGTCAGCGGTCCTTGGGGCTTTTAAAATAGTTATCTCGAGATACACACACGATTTGTTCACAAACAGTGCCTTTTCTCCAGTAGCAGGATGAGTCCGTACTATCGGGTGCTCATTCGTGACTGGTTCCCTTTTTACAATACCTTCTCTGTTCCTGCTGAACTGAGCCTGCTCCTTTCCAGAGTGGACTGCTTTCAGGCCGTGAAGTCTTTTCTGGAACTCTGGGGAGAGATTGTTATACGCCGCAACTTGGTCAACGAATAATGTGTCCCCTCCAGCTTTGGGATGCTCTAAGACATAAAGCATTGTCGTTCCTGGCGGTTGCTCTTCGAAAGACGAATCGCAGTGCCAGCCAACAGAATTTGTCCGATTTGCCATGAATGTTTTTGCTCCTTTATCTCCAGCGCCGCGATGTACAAGATGTATTTCAGGGAATCCTTCTGGACTCCCACTGGTAAGATGGATATATGGTCGACCAAAGTAAGATGCAAAATCAAGGGCATCTTGGATGGGCAGGTCTGCAAAATCTTGGTCTAAGAGCACAACAAGCTTTCTTTTTGCAACCAACAGGGCCAGCTGGTCTTTAGCAGCATTGTTTAACTTGCTAAGTTGTATTCCAGTAACTTCAGATCCAATAGTTGGAGTCATATCAGAGATCTCGCTGCCCTCAATTAGGAGATCCTTGAAGGTCGGGTCTGCATCTTTAGCATGCTCCACGTGCTCAAATGGCTCTAGCGGAGGGTAATTCTGGGCAGGATCCCAGGTTGGGAGATAATGGGGATACTACAAGTGTCACTATCTATATATATAAATAATAGCTTGATGGGTGCGAAAAGGTACTAACCTTTGCTGCAGGATACGTATCATCGCCATTCAATTCTCTTTCTCTGTTGAAAGACTTAGGGCCAGGAATTGGACGGGACTGGAACGGTAGCGGGGATGGAGTTGATGTACTAGGGAGAGCCATGCTTTCTTTCGCTGTAAACTCTTGCAGTTCTACGTTTCTCAAACATTTATCTGGTGCTAACCAGAGTAAGGGCGCTTGTTGCTACATGTAGGTTTGTTATTTTAGCCCCGCCTCAGCCCCCACTTTGAAGCTGTAACTATACTAGATGAGCAACTTGGCTTTTTTTATATAGCCCCCCTGAATAAAGGTAAATGGCTGGTGCAGTGGCAACATATAACTCGACAATTTTTGAATGTTGCCACCACAGAGACCCTTTCGCTTTATTTAGGGGGACTGTAGTAACTCCGACATGCTTGCTACTGGTAGTTTTTGGCCNAAACTTGAGTTCATTCGCAACTGCACTCAGCAGGTGCTGAAAATCTGGTCACGTGACCAGGAGAAATCACGCCTACAGTACCAGCTACCCTATTTCACCTATATATATTTGGTCTTACGCCTACCATAGCTTAGTATTAATCTACATCTCATAAAACATATACTGTACATTTTAGCAGTAGGATGTGATTTCAGACTGCCCTATTAATTTACCCGATAGGGTGTGGAAATACCAACAGAGCCTGCATGGAATGGATTGATGAATAACTTACGGTAGGTACCTCTATACAACGGTGCTGGATTAGTCAGGATCAGGAATTTGTTGATATAGTAGTAGCTACCTATGCAGGTACCTAATAATTATACTACATATATAATATTATATATGCTTTAATATTTGTTGGAGTTAGGTTCCAACTTCCAGTGGATTTTCAACTTATGTTGTAGTCGAGCCTTCCTTCCTAACAAATCAATACACGACATAACAGCGTTCTCGTATTGTGTTTCAACCGTACACAAATTAAATTAACCCAATTTTTATTGCCCTTTCGCTCTCGGATATATAAGAATGTGATTCCGCTTTAGATTCGGCTTCAAGTATTAGTTTATTCAGAAGGTATTATAATATTTTATTTGTAAAATAGATAAGATAGATGCAATTACCTATAAGAGAAGTCGAGAGATCTATCATCCAGAATCTAATTACTCCTGAAACAACAAGCTTGAAAGAAAATCTGTTGAAGAATCTCAAAAATGGCGGTTTGTGCAGAAAATATTGCCACGTGACATGGGAGAAAACACCTACAGTACTAACCCCCTTGCTTTCTACCTACATGTATATATGTTTAGCCTACGTCTACTATGCATAGCCCAGTGACAAATTCACTCCTCAGTTTAAGCTAAGGGGAAATTTCATATTTTGTAATGTTTATAGTGAGCGTTATCAGATATTGTCATCATTAGTATTCGAGTAAAAAGTTTGAAAAAACGCATGATAAACTACTATACGGATATATTATCTCTCTCTCATCTTGCAGATCGGCAGCTTTTGCTCTGTGGAATTGGGCAGTATATTACGTCTATATAGCTAGCTGTTAAGGTGCTTATGGAGGGAGATTTGTTCCTAGCTAGCATTAACTCAACAGCACTAATTTTACACATCTGAATATTCCTTCTCGTTATCCTTCCTGTTGTAACTTCCAGCAGTCCACGATATTATTTTACGAGGTCAAGTTTATGAACCACTCTAAGTAACTACCTAACTAAGATGACGACCCATGCATAATGATGATGTATGCAATAACAATGGCAACGAAAACCAATGCATGAAAGCAGAAGTCAAAACGGCCAATGCAATTATTCTTCGGGTTGAATGAGAGCCAAATGAGTAGTTAAATGCTCGTCAAAGAGCCCAATTTAATGCCCGGTAAGGATCACCAATTATAATTTTGGTGTGATATGATGGAATAAATCCAGAGCCCATTTTGTCCAACCTCTAACCACTCACATTCAAACTCATTGTACCATCCTTTGCCCCTAGTAGTGAATCTCTAGTAGAAAACCTTCACACATAGAAAACAGGCTAAAAAACCCACAGGAAGTCAGAGTAGGATTAAGGGAGGGCTATTTTATCTCTTTGTAATTCCTCGAAACTGAGCTCGCAGTTCTTCTATATAATATTGAAAAAGCTTGCTTTTCTCCTTAGGGTCTACTTATATCAGCAAAAATCCCCACAAAACACGTAGCAGAAGTACTTACTATCCATATTTGCACCGCCGGTGTCAGAAAGGTCTTTGCCGTAGCGAAGTTCATGCACTTTCCGATGCAAGCGCTGTACAGCACGATGAAATGTTGGACTCCCGAGGAGCTGGAGATGGAAGAACATTGGTCAGTACATGTGACAAAGGCTAGTTGCCCTGACAAAGATTGGTGTCAAACAGACCCGTGTTGTCAGCCATACCTATGAGAGTGTCAGTCTGGATGATTGGCAGTACGGGGATGCGAGATTCACCATACTTCGAAAATTCGCAGCCACATGTTGACAGGTTGGGTTCTATGCTCTCTACATTATAGCAGAATGTAGAAGAGCCTTAATAAGAGCTGCAGACGTGTTTTAGGGTGTCACAATGTAGTTGATAGAAGAGAAGAGAAGAGATGGAAAGTTGTTTGGTAGTTACGGACCTCGGAGACCGTTGTATGCGAAGGTGCGCCCTTATCGCGCGCGCCACATACATATTTGCTAAGCAGACTTTCTTACAAACCTCCAACATCCTCAACCCCTTTCCTACCGAATAATTCAACATATATCTCTCCATTTAGACCTCCTGGTTTACGGATCTTATTGCAGACACCTTTGTTCCGCTTCTTCCTCTTGACAATCAATCCTACTACCCAAAATAACATGAATCCGTCTCAAGATAATGGCCATCGGGTTCCCTTGTTTCTAGTACCCCGTCCTCTGCACACATAGCACGTGCCATTTATTGGGAAAGGCTAATCAACTGCGAGCCTGGGAAAATATACTGGACAATTTACTTTCCAAGCGCTGTCCTTTTTGTAATTGGGCTGGTTTATTGGTTTATTATACCTCATTTAGTTTGCTCTATTTTCCATAGAGCCTGACGATTGCTCGTCTTCTCTTGGCTGCTTCTTCAGGTAGCATATCCTGGCCTTTAATATCTCTCTACCTATTGTTTCTTTTGTAAGGTCTCTCCAGACCAGAGAAATTCCGCTTAAAACTGGACCGAATACGTGCTTTCCGGAGGCGACAGGAGTCTGACTCCTCACCGTTGCCGGTTTCTCACTTAATGGTGGAAGCAAACGCCAAAAAGGCAAGAGGAAGACCATCGAGTTGGCTAAATAGGATGCACCGCAATCGTTCTTCGTCAAAACGGTCTCGCTCCCCCTCAACATTACCTGAGAGGACGGGAGTTCTTCGCCAGGCCGACCAGTTACCTGAATTAAACGAAGAATCCCTCGATATATTCACTGCAGACACAGAATATAGCCCTCCTCAGATGCCCTCATTCTTGTTGTCGAGCGAGACTGGTAGGTTGATATATCCAAAAGTCTTATGCGGTTGTGTTTCCTAGCTACGTATTGACCATTTTCATTAGAATTGCATCAAAAGTTTACAGAGCTCCAGCGTCTTGAAGAGGAACGCTTACAAGAAAAGTCCAAAGGTTCAAACTTGGATACCCAGTGGGCACGACTCGATGTCGATAGGGTTCTGGATCGCTACAGCAATGTGCAACCCTGGTATCATAATCGTATCCAGCTTCAGGTTCCAGAAGGTTACAACGATTATATTAATGCGTCTCCCATCAGATTGGAACCGACAGCTTCGAGGCAAGGAGACAACGATGCTAAAAGTAGAGTCCAGGATAGATATATTTGTATGCAAGGACCCAAGCAAGAAACCATTGATCACGTTTGGCACATGATTTGGCACTCGGCATCTCACTCATCTTCATCGTCCCCAGCTGTCATTATCATGCTTACTCCTACTCATGTTCCACATCCTATTGATCCTTCGAGTGTTATGGAAAAATGCTTCCCTTATTACCCTCTCGATGCCTCTTCACCTCCTCTCATAATCAACGAGCACTCCCAACTTGGAGAAGGATTCAAGGCATCAATACGATTTGTGGAAAAAGAAGAGGTCGCTGAAGGAGCAGACCTGGAGGTAAGAAAACTAGCCATGAAAGTAGACGGGGAAGAGACAGAGAAGACCATATGGCACTTACTCTATCCTATGTGGCCAGATTTTGGTGCTTTGGAAGAGAAGAATTTGGATAGCCTTTTGGCCCTAATGGCACTTTCGCGTGAAAAGAACACTGACGCTGAGAACCCTAGAGTTGTTCATTGTAGTGCTGGAGTTGGAAGAAGCGGAACTTTTGTTGCATTGGAGTTTTTGATTGGGGAGCTGGAGTCAGGTGCTTGGAAATCTCTTGCCGTGGAACAAGAGGACTTTGACCCGGTATTCAATGCCGTCAATCAACTTCGTATGCAGAGACGAACTATGGTGCAGGCCTATGAACAGTTTGCGTTTCTCTATCTGGTATTAAAGAAGATGTGGGAGAAGAAGTTCAATGTTTCTGACACTTCTACGATGACGAACAGCCAAGTTGACCTAGATGGTGGTATGCTAGAGGAGCGTGCTGCGAAGCTGGTAAAGCTTGATGTCGATTGCCAGGAATCTGAGTAAGCAGGTTTGATGTATACTTTATGGTGTAAAAATTTCAATCAGCGGCGGGTACAGAGGTCAGGCAACGGCGTCCGGCGAAACGAATTGGTCTATGACTACTT
Organism: Scytalidium lignicola; assembly: GCA_002812745.2. Taxonomy (NCBI): domain Eukaryota; kingdom Fungi; phylum Ascomycota; class Leotiomycetes; genus Scytalidium; species Scytalidium lignicola. The sequence continues at coordinate 28,501 of NCSJ02000087.1, forward strand.
TCGGGGATGAGGATTTTAGTGAGTTTGATATCCATTTTCGGTTTGGAGTATTATAGCACCCTTATGGATTGTTAGAATTGTTTCATTTACGGTAGTACAAGTAATAAGTCATTCATTCAACGTTTCTCATTATTGTTACATGCATCCATTACCCTCCAACGCCGGCAAACATCCTTTTTATCATCAATCCTGGCCATGATTGGTGATATAATCTTTATTCTCAATCGTCACACTCTTCGTCATATGGTTAACTTTGTAGACTCCAACCAGTCTTGACGCTAGCTCAAACATGTTGTTACGTAACGAAATAACGATAAATTGCGCGTTCTTAGTCCGTTCTTTAATATAACTTGCTACGATTGATACCTCCCTCTGTTAGCTATGGATGCTATATTGCCGCCGAAGTGGAACTTACATTTCTGAAATCCAATGCTGCATCAATTTCATCCATCACATACAGCGGGGTCGGTTTGTAGTGATGCAAAGCAAAGACTAATGCCAGACTGCTCAATGTTTTTTCTCCACCACTCAAGTTTGAGATGTTCTTCCAAGACTTTTTTTGGCGGCATGACACTGAAGAGGATACCCTCAGAAAAGGGGTCTAATGAATCCACAAGCTCAAGCTCAGCATTACCTCCCATGGTTATCATCTGATACATCTCTTTCAACCGAAGAGAGATTGCGCTAAATCCTTCCATGAAGCCTTCAAGACGAAGACGTCTGAGGTCATCACAACGTTTCTTTGCCGCGTCTCGCTGAACAATAGCGGTCTGAAGGTCTGAATCCCTGGCAGCATGCTCTTCAACCCTGCGACGATATTCTGCTAGGACAGAAAGATCGACGTTGGCATTTTGAGTCATTTCTTCTAGGATAGCAATTTCACCCTTCAAAGCTTCCTTACTCATGTCGGCGAGTTCGTCCTTGGTGTATATGGGAAGGGTCTGGGCTAAGGTCTCCTCTCCAATATCACTTATGTTCTGGATTGCGAGTTTTTCAAGCTTTTCATTCCAGTACTTTTGTCGTTTTTGGTTTTCTGCTAGTAACTTTTGGCTTTCCTCAAGCTTGTTCCTCATCTCGATCTCAATAGCTCTTGTTTCATTCAGTTGACTTGTCTTCTCGTCTAGTTCAGCTTTAAGCTCGGATAGACATTTCTTCTTGAGCTGGAGGGCCTCCTGGGATTCATCTGCCTGGGCTTGAATCTTTTCTGCGTCTGCTCTCTGGTGTACAATCTCCTTCTCTAGAGTTTCAAGATCCGCAAGGCTGACATCGAGTTCCTTCTTTGCTTTGATATTGTCCTTATTATGCTTTGCTTCTTGTTTCTCAGCCTTGACCCGTGATATTTCAGCCGCCGAAAGCGCTTCGTTGAGGTTGTCAAGCTCTTCCTTTAGAGCATCGACTTTGGATTTTTGAATCCGTAGCTGCTCCCCACCTACTTCCATTATCTTATCTTGGAGGGATTTAATCTCCTTTTCAACGCTCACCGTCTCGCTACGTAATTTTTCAATGTCTTTGTTGATGCTTCTTATCTCCTTCTCTAGTGTAGCAATACGATTGTCATCTGTCTGAGAAGGCTGATGCTCTTTGCTCAATTCTGTTACCCGTCTTTGACCATCTGCCAAGTTTCTTTCTAGACTTTCGACCTCAAGACTTATCTTTTGCATTTCTGTCTCTAGATTTGGAATATTGACATTTAGTTCCTTTAGCTTTGACTCGAGTCCCCTTTGCCGATCTTGGAATTTCTGGAAATCTCGTTCTAGGACATCGCGATCGACTTCTAATTTTGTTACTTCCTCTTTGTTTATATCGGAAACAGGCTTCGAGGACATCAATCCTTTCTTCACGACATTACCGCCGCCAGACATGGTACCGGATTTGTCAATGAGCTGTCCATCTAGGGTTACGACGCGCCATCTTTTTGCACCATATGCAATCCGATTTGCTTGGTCCAAATCCCTGGCAACAAGGGTATCCTGGAGAGAGTGATAAAATGCTGGACGAAATTTATCATCCTTTGGCTTGATCAGGTCAAAGAGACGAGGGACATTTTCTGGGGTTTCAATTGGAGATATGCCTCTATTCCCAAGTTTGTCTAAACATATGAAGTTCCCTCTTCCAAGATTATTTTTTCGCAGGTAAGCGATGCATTGTTGTCCGCCCTCAACAGTGTCTGTGACGAAGCTATCCAGTGCTGGACAAGCTGTAGAGATAGCAATGTCATACTTCTGATCAATAGTGCCTAAGTTACCGAGTCGACCATGGAACCCTTCAATACGGCCAGATTCCTTCAGTCGCATCAGCCCTACTAGGACATTGCTCTGAGTTTGCGTGTTCGAAAGACTGGCACGAGCCTCGTCTGCTTTTTGCCGGGCTCCCGAAAGCCGTGCACGGAAGTCAGCCTCTTTCTTGGCTAGCTGCTCCAGCTCAGCTTGCACGTCAACGGCCTCTTTCGTTAACCTTGATCGTTCCGTCTTGTAATCTCGGAGTTCTTTGAGCTTTGCTTCCTTTCTTGTTTCAACAGTACCCAGTTTGGCCGTGGCTTCTTCTAAAGCGACAGTTCCAGCATTCGATTTTTCGTGGATGATGCTAAGCTCACTTTCCGCAACTGCGATGGCGGATTGTTTTTGACTAATCTTTTCGTTCCAAGGCTCCAGAGATTTTTGTTTTGTTACAATTTGATCAGAAAATGCTTGTGTCTTGCCCTTTAAGCTTTCCCGGATCTGTGCAAGTTCTGCCTCTTCTAACTTCATTCGTTTCTCTAAAACGGCAATCTCTTTAGTCGACTTGCTGATGTCTACTGTGCGACTCTCAATATTAGCTTGAGCTTCAGAAGTTGCTGCTTCAGAGGCGTTAATTGTCTTCTCCAACWTTTTTTTGWTWCGAAAAACTTTTTTTTTTTTTTTTTTTTTTCGGCAGTTAGACCAAGAAAACCCCGGCGTCTATCCCCCTATATTTTTATACAAAGCCCCCGTTTCAGGAACCTTTGTCGCGTGACAATGGATACCGAACTCCCCCACCCCCCCCTTTTCTCCTCATCNTTCNTTTTGCTCCTCGTTCGTCTCAGACTCCAACAACCAGAATTATAACCGTCTGGAGAAATTTTCACGTTCATCTATTTTGAGTGCCTCTATTCATCTCCCAGGAAAGCTAATTCTCGTCTCTTAGCTCGATCTTCTCGGGCCATTCTTCTCTTTGGTCCCCATCGCGCCTTGACCGCCTCTAATTTCGTCACTTCAGCTTCCTTCTTTTCCTTACTTGCTTCACAGCATATTCGTACGAACAGCGAGCTACAGTTGAACTTCTTAGCTAGCTTCGTTCTGGTCCACTGTTCCGGATCGGTGCTGTATAATCGCCGCATCTCAGCAACATCTGCTTCGCTGAGGTGGTGTCTCTGCACCGATGGATTGGGTCGTTTTACTAGTGGAGGTAGTCTTGATGAAAAAGGGTTGCGGCCAATTGTGGTTGCGGAGGTTAAGGAGGTCGAGGTTAGGAATTGACGGCGCTTGTCCTCTTTTGGGAGGAAGCGTAAGGGAGTGTGTAGGACTGAAGGAGCAGAGGAAGGTGGATTAAAGATTATGTGGTCTTGCTTTGAAGAAGAGAGAGACGGAAGAAAGGATGCATCCGGTGCAATATTCAGACGCCGTTTCGTACGACGGTAAGAGGACTCATTGCGTCGTTGGCATTGGATAATGGAAAGAGAAGGATGGAAATTGCCCGAGAGCAAATCAGAGACAGGCCTCCTGATTAATCGTGCCTCCATTGTTGGGCGTTGTTGGTTTCAGAGTGATCTGCTGTTGAGATCTGAAATTTGACAACGTTCGATCGTTCCTTAGAATTTTGGAATTGGATAGCTTTCTATGGCCTTAGGCATCGATAAATTTAGCTTTATGGAATCACGTGCACTAGCACCGGGAATTGCTATGTTTGAGCGTCGGGTGACGCTGAGACCCCTGTCCAACTATATGAGATTCCTTTGAGGCAGGGAACGGCGCATTGAATCCTGACTTAAGAATAGCAACCAAACCCCCCCTTTCCTAACCAACAACCTCATGATGTCTGTTGGTTTTGCAGCTCATTGAACTGCGTCTGTCCTTTGCTATCTGCCCACTGCGTGGACTGCAGATTTCAGTTCTTAGGGCTTGAAGCGCCTTGTGTATGTATGAATTTCCAGATTAAGAACGCACGTCACATCGGGGAAGAACAGATTACAACTACATTTATCATGCCCCAACTGACTCATCCCAGCATCTACTGAACCCCTAGGAGTTATTTGAGTTCTCACTCTCCAAATCATCCGGTTTACGGGTCGAAAACGCGCAAAATGAGCACCTCGGAGTCAAGCACGTTGCAGGCAAACACTCCAGTTGCGACCAACTCGGAATCGACACTTCCAACGAAGGTGCCAACTTTGGGGGAGGGATTTCAGGAGCCTGCCAAAAAACTGTCTACAAAACCAACAGACGATAGCGATAGCGACCTTGAGGTTGATGGTAAAGTCGAGCCGACCGATCCGGCAAAGGCTCGAAAGAGGAGATTGTTTGGGTTGGGGAAGAAGATCGAAGATAAAATGAAAGGAAAGAAGGGTGAAAGCAGCTTGCAGGACAATCCTGCTGGTCGAAACACGAAAGAAGTAATTGCGCAGCCGGTTCCTCGCAAATTTCCACTACAGAGCAGCTCACCACCTCGATCTACCCACCCTTATCAATTGCCAGCGTCACCAAACCGAAATCTCTACTCGTCATCACCACGTGTTGTATCACCTGCAGGATCCCAAATATTCGAACGTGATGTGCAGGACAGCACGCTACCTGCCCCAAATTCACCTGCAATTCCTTCACATATCCAAACCGAGAACTACGTGCCACCCGTTCTTGATGCTTCTACGGAGGCTATAACTAATAATACACTGGATCCGGATTCAGTCGAGATTGTTATGCACTCGCACCATCAGCCCGCGGCTGTAACGGTGACTGGAGTGGGAAGCTCGGACGTATTATTGGGGCACTGGTCAGATGAACTAGTATCTCATCCTCCGATGGATAGAGAAGACACTGCTTCGAGCTATGGCGCTCTTGATAACACTGATGTGCGGCGTCTGAGCTTCATATCTTTTGCTGACGTGGTACAGTCAGAGCATGCTGAGCACACAAGTAACAGGGATTCGGTCTATATTGCGGGGCTCAGTTCTCTGTCCTCTGCCATCAACAGATCCCCTTCCCCAGTGCGATCACCTGTCTCATCGCAGGGCTTCGGAACCTCCCCCCCGACGAGTAAGTCAGCTTCCGTGAAGGGATTGGAGCTGTCACCTGGTCGAAAACCGTTGGCAAGCCCTACCATCAACGGCGAGTTGGCCATCGAGACAATGAGCCAAGCCTTGAGAAGAACAGGAAGCGGAGATCTGAGTGGCGTCCGAAGTCTGCCATTGAGCCCGATAAGCCCTGACGCACTGTCTGACCGGTCGTTCAAATGAGGAGTTAATGAGTAGGAGCTGTTGATGAGGGTGTTTTCTGGTAGATGTGTGAATACTTTGATTATGCAATATATCCAGGAGGGCTAGTCTCTGTGTTTGGGAAGGTATGTTGAGGTCGGTCCTTGAAGGACCAGGACCAGTTGTAGTTCTTGATCAGTTTAGGGATGCTTTTGGGAGCTATCACTGGAGTTAGGAGCGCGGTACAAATGCTTTTCCGTTTCGAGGTCTCAGATATAAACCAACGAGTAATGAAAGGAGGATTCGATCTTGTGTGGACGTACGTCACGGTCAATCTGACAGTGCAAAATCTCCGATCCATTATCCACCGTAGCATTGTGAAGTTACCCAATTCCCGTATGGATTACTGTATGCAACCTAGCTGATCATGTTAAGTGGAGAGAGGATGAGGGCGGAATGTTGCGTTGCAATGCTGAGAAATACAGAGTAGTAGCATCAGGGAGCTATAGAAAGAAGCCATATAGCGTAATTACTTGTAATTAGCACGGTCAAGGACTCGACTGCTGGGGGCGGGCGCCATGTCGCTTGCCGCCGCAAGCTGGTGGACTGTGTGTAATGGGGGCCAAGGAAGGGGAAAGGACCAAGGGATGAGAGCCCATGCCGGATCCGTCGACGCCAATTGCGGGGACCAGCCGAGGCGATCTTCTGTTCTCGGGATAAGGATGAGAGAATCTTCGGGTCCTCCATGTATGAGTACCCTCGGACTGGGCTGGAGAACGGGTCTATCCCTAGTACCCGTACCGCATCGGATAGCCAAAATATTACAGTAACTTATTCCTCTACACCAGGCGCTTTTCATCCCAGCCACATCCATTGGCCAAGAAAGCAACTATCGTTATCACCGTACACGTGTACCCATGAATGAATGCTGTATTATTTCTGGGGAGACCTGTACGGAGTAATGCGGTGAGCTTTTTTGCTAGTGAGATGGTGGAAATTTGCTGACCACACTTCGACTCGGACCGGGAAGTGGAAGTGGAAGTGGAAGTGGAAGTGGAAGTGGAACGGGACGAAGCTATCTAGAAGGAAGTCCGTAGTGGGTATCGCTTCTCGTAGAGGTGACTAGTACTGTACTTGTGCTGTATGATCGATAGATAGATACCATACGGAGTACGGAGTAGTGCATCCTGCTTTGCAGTACTACATGTACCGGTATACTCCCGTAAGAATGATCAATCAATCACGGCAAATAAATAAGCGGGGGTACAATACTGTAAATGTACCGTCCCATCTGGAGCCACTTCTCACCGCTAGCTAGCTGATTGGGGAGGGGCTTAGACAATTATTGCTGTATCAATTATCTATCATATTACTGCTTTGGACATGACCATTATCAATATTATTGCTGCTACTAGACGAGAACAGCCAATTATTCGCGGCTGGCGCGCGAATAAAATAAGAAATTGATTGCATTGGAATCCTCATTTCCTTTCCACTGCCTCGTTCCCTGATTCACTCCCTCGCTCTCGTTCGAGGACAATCAACACGAGACTCCAGTCTTTCTTTTCCAAGCTCTACCGGCCGGTTGCTGCGTGTACGCACGACCCGCCGATCGTTCTGCACTTGTCTCATCCATCCTCGCCATCTTACCTCGTGCCTCTCAAGCTTCCCCCCCAATAACCTGGGCAGCCAACTGCATCTTACTGCTGTGTCAAAGCGTCCTGGAGCAATAAGGGCAAGCGAGGAAGCTTCCGTGCCCTTTCTGCCCTTCCTTCGTCCCATCTCAACAGCTTGCAAACCCCCCTTCGCCATCAGCCGTCGTTGCGTGCAGTCCGACTTGGCCCAATAACAAGAAATCCCACCAGCGACGTTCCTTGCCCTGCCTTGCTGTAACTCTGCTGCACCATCCCGCTGTGGCCGTGTGTTTTCCCACTACCGTACTTGGCCAGACAACCACGCCCGCCGGCCAAGCCCACAACAAGAAAGCTGCCATTAATACTGGGCAATTACGACTCTCGCAGCTCCCAAAAGCGTCTTTGCACTAATTATCACTTATTATTACTTATTATTACTGGACTTACGTACCAAAGCTGCCAATCTTCGAACCCCGCAAAGGCGTGAAGCTATTACAGTTATTTGTCACACGGCTCCATCCTGGAATGGGACGTCGGCCCGCGCTAGGAAGGGCCAGCATAGTGCAGCACTCTAGTCGATGACAAGCAATGTGCAAGAGCTGTCCCGACTCGAAAGGCTGCACTACACGCAAGTCTCTCTCAAATGCTTCTCTAGCTAGCTTACTATCAAAAAATCACAATCACCATCCCTCTGCTGTCCCAGGATCTGAGATCATTCCAGATTTCCACGTCCCTGCAGCAATCTGCATGTCTCTTCGAATCAACATCCGAGCCGCCTGACCGGTAGTTCACTCTCCTCCACCCTACGACAAGTGGCTACGAAGCAAGGCCCACTTATACTCGCTCAATCCCCCACAATACAAATGCCATTGAACCAAGCGGGCGTCTGCACAAGGTATTCGGATTCCTTGCGACGGAAGAGAGCCACTTGTGGCACTGAATCATCGTGCTGCCCGATGGTTGGATGACTGAGCACATGCGGATACATAGATGAGGAGGAATCGGCATAACAGTATCCAGCCTCCGGGGATGGATGGTAGGCAAAATGCCGGGTCGAACGAGAAGGTCAGTGAAATACAAAATTCACCGCAGAATTCCTCCGAGTCTCTCTCTAGGAGTCTGGAGAAATCCAAAGACTCGGCGACTGTCAGATGGAGGAGGAATACCGTTCGCGCCGTGACACCCGAGCCAAAGGAAGACGTAGAGGCCGATGTTCAGGATGAGGGCGCCTCAAACACATCGCGATCGTTTCCTGCTTCATCGCAGACGTCGCCGCGAAGCATACCAATTCGAGAGCACCCCGCAGATCACAACCGCGATCCAAACTTCGAGGACCACGAGTCTCCAGATGAACCTTCACGCATGATGGGACCTCCTGTGACCTTCCACTCGAGGCAGCGTACTCGTACTTTAGATGATCCCACCCGATACAGCCGTTCTTCTACGTCAACCATTTCCAAAGGCCGTCTTCGCATAGGCTCTGTACATGCTTCTAGTTCATCCTCTTTGGTTGAAACTGAGCCTAGATCGGCTCCTGCAGGCTCGTCATATGGCTTTGCTGCTGCAAATCAATCTCCAGCAGCCGAATCTCAACAAAACTCACAGCTTCACAAGTCGGGCTCTGTGAAGGAGAAAGACAAGAAGGGTTCGAGTCGTCGTCTTGTCAAGCGTGCTTCATCCCGCCCAACCTCACCATCGCCAGTCACGATAAATTATATTCCATCTGTCGATGTGTTGCCTTTTCCTATAGCTACAAATGATGCCAACAAGCTTGTCATGTTAATGAAAAAGTTACGTGGGCGCATGAGGGGAGAAGTCGAATACCAGAATTCTGAGGATGGTCCGTGGTTCACTGGCGTCTGTTGCATTGACGATGTCAGGGGAAATTTGATGTGCGAAGGAGATGATAGAGGACGTCTCCATGTTCCTGTAATGCCGGATCTACGTGGATGCAGGGTTAGGCCAATTTTGTTGCCTAATAAAGAAGGGAAAGCTCTCGAGATTTGGTCACCGGGATCCTACCTGCTGCTCCGTTTAGTACCTAATGTCACGGTCGAATATGACCTTTGGTTAGCGGCTTTGTTGTGCTGGCAGCAGACTAGAACGCTCTCGTCTGATTCGATAATCAGGAAATCGGATTCATCTTCAACACTAGGAGGAGATAGGAGGCCAAGCGCACCTGCACGAGACACTGCATCGCAGGATTCTAAAGATTCCAACATCATCAAGATTGCAAGGCTACTTGTTTGGGATAAAGGACCCGCGACATCGGCAAGGGCAATTGTTCGGCGGCCCTCCACCCGTGATGTATCTTCCTCTAACCGCTCATGGCGTGCAGTTTCATGTGTTCTTCACGACAGCGGAGAGCTCAAACTATTTGTGGAGAATGATACAACGCGGCTATGTATCATACAACTTTCTCAGCTCTCTCGCTGCGCTATACAAAGACTAGACAAGTCGGTCTTAGACGCAGAGTATTGCATAGCTATATTTCCTCGATATGCACCTACATCTACAGAGCTGTCTATATTTAGACCTATGTATATTTGTTTGGAATCGAGGGTGCTTTTTGAGGTCTGGTTTGTGTTGCTTCGTGCATTTGCAATACCTGAGTTATACGGTCCGCAAGCATCTGATGATGGCGAATATGATGTACCAATAGACCCTATTAGTCCTCAACCGCCTCCGGATAATTTATTTAGGATAGAGAAATCTATCAGTGTGCGTGTTGTTGAAGCAAAAATTCGAGGCGGCGGCCGTTTTAGGTCAGATACGCCATTTGCCCAGCCCGGTAAATCCTCTGGGAAAGGGGAACAACTTGATCCTACTGTGGGAGATTACTTCGCCGAGATCATTCTCGATGGCGAGGTGCGGGCACGAACTATGACGAAGACGAATACCAAGAATCCGTTCTGGAGAGAGGAATGCGAGTTTCAGGATCTGCCCCCTTATCTTCCGAGATTATCAGTTGTGTTAAAGCGACTTGATCCTCCCGAGGTTGCATCTCATGGATTTTTGTCATCTTCGAGTGTTCATGTCCATGAACCACACGTAGAAAACCGTTGCGGAGTCGTGGAGATTTCTATCGACAAACTCGAGCGAGGGAAAGACTCTGAGAGCTGGTGGCCAATAGTCGATGACAGACAGGAAACCATCGGAGAGATGTTCCTCAAGGTACGGCATGACGAGCTTGTTGTGTTACCAGCGAAAGACTATCAATCAATATCCGACCTTCTCCACAAATTCAATAATGGACTCACAATACAAGTTGCTCAGATTATCACTTCGAACCTCCGCGGACTCTCAGAGACACTGATGAACATATTCCAAGTTTCGGGGCATTCGGATGATTGGCTCATGGCACTAATTGAGGATGAAATCGATGGCATCGGCAAAGAGATAGCACCACAACGACTAAGATGGAGTAGGAGACTTAATTCCAATGAATCTTTCAGGAGCGCGAGCGAGCGAAACATGAATGTTCGGGACCTGGGGAAATCTCTAACTGGCGAAGCCAACCTGTTATTCCGTGGTAACTCGCTATTGACTCAAGCCATCGACTTTCATATGAGGCGGTTAGGTAAAGAGTACCTCGAAGAAGTCTTGTGGAGCAAGGTAAATGAGATTAATGCCCTAGATGTTGACTGTGAAGTCGATCCCTCCAGATTAACACGTGGCGAAGATGTAAAAAGAAGCTGGGCTCATCTAATTTCATTAACAACTGATATCTGGAACAGCATTGCTTCCTCTGCATACAGTTGTCCTCCCGAGCTTCGGCAAATCCTCAAGTATATTCGTGCTGTTGCGGAAGACAGATATGGCGGTTTTCTTCGTACAGTCGCCTATACCAGTGTTTCTGGAATCATGTTTCTACGTTTCTTCTGCCCGGCTTTGCTCAACCCCAAGCTTTTTGGACTATTACGGGATCATCCGCGGCCCAAAGCCCAACGAACACTAACTCTCATCGCAAAGAGTCTCCAAGTTCTGGCAAATCTCTCAACTTTTGGACAGAAAGAGGCATGGATGGAGCCCATGAACCGCTTTCTTGCGAGTCATCGACAAAGTGTGAAGGACTTCATCGACGGCATTTGCGATATACCTACCAAACACGGTAATACCAACGCTCTACCACCTTCTTATACCACACCAATCACGATCCTTGCGCGGCTACCACCGACATCAAGAGAGGGTTTCCCATCATTACCATATCTCATTGACCATGCACGGAGTTTTGCAGCTTTGATAAAGTTATGGCTGGATACGTCAGAAAATTTTATTCCACTAGACGAATTTGAAGGCGATCTAATGAATTTTAACGAACTTTGTATCCGTCTCCAACACCGAGCTGATGAATGCCTACTTCAGGCAGAGCAAGCAGGGGAGAGGTATACGGACCAATTTTCTACGCCGTGGGGAGAACTCGTGGACACTGTGAACAACCCGATCCTTAAAGGCTCACCATATTCAGAGGCCATATACCTGGACTGCGAACCCGAATTACAAACGCCGATCTGGTCTGAAACTTCCACGGGCATAACGACTGGGAGTGGGAGTCGTCAGGCTCCTGGATCCTCTGGCAGTGAGATAAGCGGGAACAACAAGGAACGCCGAGAGCGGCAAAACTTTTGGGATTTGAATTTTGGAAAGGATAATAAAAATCAACGATCGAATTATAGTGATGGTGATCCTTCCCAACTAGGTACCTCCCCACCCAGCAGAGGGCAGAGCAGAAATGGGAAACAGTCAAGGAATTTCCTTATGGGCATGGGACTGAGGAAGAAGAGTGGAAAGACGGGAGATATTACTGGAGGGAATGAAGATAACTTCTACAACGGAGGCATGATATGACACTTTTAGGATATGGGCTTTGGGGGGGGGTGGGGGTGAGGGGTAACATCATTTGCATTCATGAACAGGTTGTGGGGAATGGTCTATTTTATACCAGCATTTATGAAACCCTTTTGGCGGACGCATTTTTTCTTACTCTTATTTTATTTCTGCCTTGTTTGGGGGAAACAGAAGTGCAAACGCCAGCACACGTACCCCATATAACACCATCGCATATCCATCCCTTCCATCTCTCCATGCAATTGCGTGTCGTTTATCGTAGCATCATCACTAGTTATTAGGTGGTCCAGCTGTCCAGGATTCCCGGAGACTAGAATAAACTAAGAGAAGAACTTGCTGTATGCAGCCTTCTCCTTTCTAGCCCTCTCGGCAATACTCTTCTTAACAGTGCTCAACTCCTTCAAAACAGCTGCGTCTCCAGGGACCAGCTTGTTGGCCTCTTCTAGATCCTTCACTGCCTGTTCCTCATCCTTCAATCCCACATGTGCCAGCGCACGGCGATACAGAGCCTTAGCCTTCTCAGCATCGGTAATGTGCTGTACCTCCAAGGCGTTGGAAGCAAATTTAGCACCATCATCCCATTGCTTCAATTTTACAGCCAACAGAGCCGAGTTTGAATTCAGCGTAAACCGTAAACTCGGAATTGCCTTCTTCGTATCCTCAGATTCATTCTTCAATTCAGGATCCTCGTTCAGATATCGGAGACCCTTTTGATACTTTTCGAGACCCAGTTCCAGATTTCCTTCCTTGAATGCCACATTACCGAAGCCCTTGAGATCGGTTGCAATCTTGACTATTTCACCAGCAGATAGCTCGCCGGATTGGTCTTCAGGGTAGTCCTCGTAAGGGTCGCCGGAAGAATCGGGAGCCTTTTTGTCTGCCATCTCGGCCTCTTCACCTGTGAGCTCACCGCAGTCGGTGATGACTACTTCCTTGCTGGGCTTGTCGGATTCTAGGGTGCGTAAATTTTCGACCTTGCGGACGATGGATTTGCCGTTTAGGACCTCGCCGAAGACAACGTGCTTTCCGTCCAGGTGAGGAGTGGGAACGGTGGTGACGAAAAACTGCGAGCCGTTTGTACCTAGTAAAACATATTAACCNTTTTTTTTCTTCTCGAGTTAATTCTATTTGAATCTATAAAGCTTACCCGGGCCAGCATTCGCCATGGACAAAAGGAATGGTTTCTCATGCTTCAGCTCGAAGTTCTCATCTTCGAACTTGGTGCCGTAGATAGATTCACCTCCAGTGCCATTGCCTGCAGTGAAATCACCACCCTGGATCATAAACTGCTTGATGACGCGGTGGAAAGTAGATCCCTTATAATGTAGTGGTTTCCCTGCCTTGCCCACTCCTTTCTCTCCCGTGCAGAGAGCTCTAAAGTTCTCAGCTGTCTTGGGAACAATGTCATTATACAGTTCGAAAGAAACACGACCTTGAGGTTTACCGCCAATTGAGATGTCGAAGAAGACTCTGCTACGTTTCTTGGTTTCAGCCATGGTGGAGGCGATGATGGGCTTGTGGTTTGGTTACTATTGGGCTTCTCTGACCAGTTGCTAGAAGGATTGGGGTTTACTATGCAACGCAAAAGCTGGAGAGTCTCTTAGTTAAGCTGTAAGGGTACACCTAGAACTTTCCATTGTGGAGGGGTGAAGTTTGCCTTTGATGCAAACACCCCGCAATCACGTGGGAATTAGCTAGAGATAATTTACAATGGAGTGAATGCACATTCATTTGTAAGCATCTCTAGGTGAACATCTATATTGCTACTATATTTTCAGAATATCTAATATAAGTCTATCCGAAGAGTTCTAGGTTCATACCGAAAGGAAAACGCTATATCACGTGACATCTATCTCCTTTCTCCTCCTTAGGAAACATCTTGATATTCTACCAGAAAATTTAATTCATAACTCATTCCTTCGATCCTGTGGAAATTTCCAAAGTAACCTTACGTGTGTTTAGTAATTAAATTTCTCCCCGGGAAATATTGTTTGCTAAACTTACCGGTCCATCATTGACAAGGGCAACCTGCATCATGGCCTGAAACACGCCGTTTTGCACTTTTTCTTGTTTGTAGCCTTTCTGTACTTTTGAATAGAAATATTCATAGAGCTGTTTAGCCTCTTCCCCTCCCATAGCCCCATGGAAATCAGGTTTTGTCCCCTTTCTCGTGTTTGCAAGTAGCGTAAATTGGGAAACTATTGCTCTCATGTCAGATACAATGCTCATATGCGATATAAGGTAACGAATTAACAGTACCACAGAGGATCTCCCCATCAATGTCTTTTACGTTCTTTTTCCACTGTCGGTTCGTTAGGATGACGTCCTTATTTAATATAGCCTGGGTAAGCTCATCTATACCCTACCACCAGCTTCGTCGTCCCATAACTTCATCTTAACAACTTTAGTAGCTAATGCATCTGCTTCTTTTTCTGTGTCTCCTGGAGCTACAGCTGCAAAAACTAGTACGCCCTTTCCAATTGATGATATCAGTTGCTCATCCACAGTGACAGATGCGGAAAGCACCCGCTGTAAGATTGCTATTAACAATTAGCTAGGACCGTTGATATACTATAGAATGGAGATGTGGGACCTTTCATTGAAGCTGGGACTTTCTTAACAATACAATCAGATGGAACTTTCTATATTATTTTCGGTCTTGGGTATGGAGTATTGATTGTCGAGTAACGCTTAATGTGCAGGGGTGTAAATTACATCAAAAATCTTTTATCTAAAAAAAGAAAGTATAGGTTGCTGACCAAAGATCTGTGGTAGCTATAGCTCTAAGCAACTTGAAATCAAGTTATGTTGCTTAACCTTGTAGGATAAGAAATATCTACCCAATAACCAGGAGGGGTTCAAAGTCCTGCATTGCGCAAGATTTACTGTTTGTTTGTCGGATCTTTCCCCATATTTTTGCGCGCGGAAGGCTGCAGGTCCAGGCGTCAAGGTTGCAAGCGACCCAGGCTAGCAATTCGTCGATATTAAAAGACCATCGCATCTACCACATCTGGAGAGGAAGGCGCGCCGTATCCGATTCACCATTTTATGGACCACTAGATCCCTCTGCAACGATATTACGTTGACTGCGCTGTTCAGGACGTGCTTTGGACAACATATGGGGTTAAAGTGTGAACAGACACTTATCTGTACTCAAACTCGACAGCAGTCACAAGCCTTACATCGACGACCACCTCTCACTTTCGCCGAACAATATCAGAATGGCGGCGCGCAAACTGCAGCAAGAAGTCGACAAGTGCTTCAAGAAGGTCAGCGAAGGGGTTGCAGAATTTGAATCCATCTACGAGAAGATAGAGCAGTCTACAAATGCGGCTCAGAAGGAAAAGCTTGAGGATAACCTCAAGAGAGAGATTAAGAAGCTCCAAAGGCTCCGAGATCAGATCAAGACATGGGCGGCTAGCAATGATATCAAGGACAAAGGACCTTTACTAGAGAACAGGAAGCTGATTGAAACTGTAAGTGCGCCATTGAGGTACTAATAGAGCTTATTATGCTCACGAATTCTGTAGCAAATGGAGAGATTTAAAGCAGTCGAGAAGGCCATGAAAACGAAAGCCTATTCAAAAGAAGGGTTATCTGCGGCAGCAAAATTGGATCCAAAGGAACGAGCAAAAATGGAAGCTTGCGACTTTCTTAGTAACATGGTCGAGGAACTCGAAAGACAGATAGAGACCCTAGAAGCGGAAGGCGAATCGATACAAGCGACAATGAAAAAGGGCAAAAACCAAAATTCAAAAGCAGATAGAATGGCGGAGATTGAGCGAGTAACGGAGCGACACAAATGGCATCAAGGAAAGTTAGAGCTCATCAAACGATCGCTGGAGAACGGTGGGGTCGAAACCGAGCAGGTCACCGACTTAGAAGAGACAATTCGATATTACGTTTCTGATGGAATGAATGAAGATTTCATGGAAGATGAAGAGATGTATGATGATCTAAATCTCCAGGAAGAGGAAGACGCTTACGGTATTGTCGGCGATAATGACCGAGTATCGTCACAAGATACGCAGTCAGTGCAAGAGGAAGCTCCCGACACAGATACGAAGTCGAGTACTACATCAAACACTAAATCGAAGGCCGTAACAGCCACAGAGCCTTCTAGTACTGGGCGAAGGCCGTCGACACAGTTGAAAAGCCCGTTACCAGCACTCGCTTTGCTCAATCCTTCATCGAACTTAGCTAATGGCACTCCAAGCTCTAATATGAAACCCGCTGCTGTTCCGACTAGAGCTCCCGGTGAGACCCTTAAATATGCTTCGGCGGCAGCGGCAGCGGCGGCGAGTGAAAAAAGTGTTGGCATCGCTCCTTTACCTCCACCACCAGAGTCACTTCCACCCCCCAGCAGTTCCACAGGTCATCCCTCAGTACCGGCGCATGCCGTACGGGGACCAAGTTCAACTGCTTCACCTACTATATTACACTCACAGCCTACCAGTGCGCACCCAACACCAGTGATAAGATCGAGTGTACCTGTCACAGCCGCTCAGTCCAATGCACAAACTAGATCACCTGCGTTGAGCCATTCGAGTGCGGTAGCAAGTGGTAGTAGCAGTACATCACAAGCAGGACCACCCGAAAATATTGAAAATGCACAAGCGACGGCTTCTCGGGCGCTAGTCGGAAAGGCTCAAAGCACTTCTGAAGTTGTGGAGAGCTCAAAAGGTATAATGCTTTTCATTTTGTATAAATATATGAAGGCTAACATCATATCCAGGAACCACGACTACACGGCTGAACGGCACCCAAAATGGCTCTAAGAATGTTGCTGTGGATGATACCGACGAATCGATATACCACCTTCCATCGGCGTTACAAGATTTGTTACAGTCATTCGAAGCTACTCAACGACGTGCTATTACCACCCCTTCGCAATCTGCTCAAAGAATGCTTGCTGCTTCGCAATCTACGTGTCCAGATGTGCTAGACTTCGAAGCCCCCCGAAACTATAAGCCCGAAATCAGGTTCAACACTCCTTCATATTACCCTCAAGAGCTTGACCCAGTATTCGATGATCATCGGTTATACTCAAGAATTGATCCGGATACGTTATTCTATGTTTTCTACTACAAACAAGGCACTTATCAACAATATCTCGCAGCGAAGGCCCTCAAGGATCAAAGTTGGAGATTTCATAAGCAATACCAAACATGGTTCCAGCGACACGAAGAACCAAAAACAATTACTGAAGAGTTCGAGCAAGGAACATATCGTTTCTTTGACTATGAAAGCACATGGTAGGAGCCCCTCTTCATAAAATGTGCTATACATTTGCACATTTGCATCTTTACCTTTTGCCTCCTAAAAATCGCTCGTCTATATTGCCTAGATTTTGTATCCTGGCTGACTTAAATTGATTAGGATGAATCGAAGGAAAGCAGACTTTAAGTTTGCGTATAAATTTTTGGAGGATGATGTATAAGGTAGGATTATGGCGTCGGGAGATATGTTTGGAGTCACAGGGAATGGCGCTTAGCATTGCTTCTCACCAATGTCTGAACAACTGCAATTGACGTAGGATCGTCTTTACTTGCAATTAAATGCAATGAAGTGTGCCGATCTAATTCATTCAAAGCATTTTCGGTGTTCTCGGGGCGATGCGCTTGCATTGGTCTTGTGAGACTAATACACAGCAGCTGTTTCTATTTCGTACACAACTGTGCAATACGATTGTTTTCACCAATATGTATTCAGGGCTGGACGAAGCTCCCCATTCCAGTATCTCCATGCCGCACATGAGATACATTAGTGCCCGTCATCTGGCAAACTAAATGAAACTAAAAGGATAAGGCTAAAACGACGCCCCAGAAGAAGTGAGGCCATGGTGATATCGCAATGGATATAGAACTTAACGAAAGAGATGGAGCACGAGCTCTTGTGTACTTGGCTGTGTACTGATATCATGTAATCCTACCGACTTAGTGGTCATTAGGCATGGTCGCATTGCATTGGTACCCAACGCTGAACCGTGTACGCATCGAGGCGGAGTATAAGACGTATTCAAGTCTCCAGCTTTCATTTCCATTTTGCAATCCATGCGTGCTGAATGATGGCAAATCTGGTGTGGTGCCTAACAAGAAGCTGCTGAGCCTCCTTGCCTCTTTGCCTTATCGCCATCGCATGAGGCCTGACCGCGATGTCTGTGCGACCTCATCCCCACGACGTTGTAATGCGACCGAGCTTGCAAATCACTATTGGAGCAGGCTGCTTTTTGATTGGACGGTTTGGACGACATTCAGTCGATTGAGACTGAACAAAAGACTTGTGAGAACTCTCAAATCTGTGCCCAAATCTAGCTTAACGATCCCTTGCCTGACGACTGACGCAATAGAAAGACAGGTACAATGAAAGCATTGGAATTTGGTTCAGTGGCTCAGAGATGCGTCTTCTGGGCAAAACTCCCCGTTGTGTCACATCTATGATGCATCGAATCTTTTGCGCCAGCGACAACTGGCAAAAGCAGACGTTCATCTGAATCGTTGGGCACGTGTATTTCCCTGGTGTCTATCGAAGATATCTCGGAGTTATCTGGCTCTTAGTTCTGGCTGCACTGTCAGGCTGAGGATAGCCTTTCGACCTTACGTTGAAAAAACAAAAAGCGGCGACGAGGCAAACAACGTTCCCCGCTCAGGATTCTCGCAACTGGAGAGCAACTCAGCACAGCCTCGCCATGCCCAATCGTCCATCAAGACACCACTCAAATCTCGCCAAAGCGCATTTTGAAACCGATTCGCGCTGTTTGCAGGCTCCACAACATCTAGATGTTGTTTCAGAGAATTAAAAACTAACGTGTTTGGGTCCCGTAAGCAGTTGCCCAAAAGATGGAAAACTACCTGGAACCCTTCTGGAAAGACAACAAGGCATCGTGAATTTGGCAAAGATTCGAGAAAGATCGAGGGAGCCCTCCGGTTTGCCTAGCCGGATCAAAGACGTGGTCCGCATCCTTCCCCTGCTAGGAGGTCCGCCTTGATAGGGCTTACAACGACATGTCAGACTGTTTGTCCCCACAGGATGAGACATACCGACTTGGACTTAGTTTGCTGGTCCGAAAGATGTGGCAGTTAGCTGCTTCATCGCGCCAGACGACGTTATCGATTCCTAGGGCTAGTTCTACGCTGCATTATACCCTGGACCTCATGGCCACATATTAAGTTTCGGTGTACAAATCGGGTCAAGAGGAAGCAAAAGTTAATCCTGCAACTTAGAGTGCCAGGTGCAGAATGGCTTTCATGACATCGGCTTATGTCCACTGATATTTTCAAGGCTGTAACACTCATATCAGATGTAGGTTAGGCTCCGCCATCATTATACTGTTCATCATGCTGCGTTTGAAGTTCGTTTCTCTACTTTTCCTTCCGATTTGCTCTCTGCAGCCGCCTTATTGCGTAGTTTCCGCTGCAACTTTAATCCTTGTAGATTAAAGTATGAGTCTATTCCCTGGGACGGACATCTGGAGCTACAAGTGGCACTATATCAGAACAGCCATGTAACCCCGACGGATCTTGTACGGATCCTCAGCACATCTTGGTCCTCTGTTGTCCACAGCTGTGCTCTCCATCGCTGCCCGAATTCATTTCTACCTACCTTGACTGTAGGTAAGCAGCTAGCTTTCTTTTCTTTCGTGCCTTAAACCTAACGTTAATTGTATAGCTCTTCGAGAGCGCAGGCTCTATAAGTTTCAAGAGCTCTATTTCTTTTAGCAAGACGGGCACCACTGGAATTAAAATAAAGCTAGCGTGCACTTTACTTCTATACCAGATATCGCAGGCCAAGTTATAATCGTATAAATATGCCTTGGAAATACCTTGCTGTGGGAGGCACGGAAATGGGACGAAATGGTTCTGATAACAGCACTACCAGTCTCTCTCAGGGCTCTGACTTATCTCAATACTCGCCTTCTTCCCCTCGAACTCCAATGTCATTCGATCCTGCTTCTGCGTATACCGCCACCTCGCCCTTTTCCTCCGTCAGTTATGCTCCCGACCCTTTAGTTCCGCAACATGCTGTGACGGTACGAACCGATCAAGACCAACCTTTGGTCGAAAAGCCAACTCCAACGAGTCTTCACTGGAGCCCGAATACCGAACTTGTAAAATTATACAAGTTGATTATCGTGAAGGGGTTTGAGCCCTACTTAGAGTTACTGCCTCAATATTCAGCAACCCCTGACACACCCCAAATAGTTAATTTGGATAGCCCAAAGTAAGTTAGATATTTAGCCCCTGTTTAGAACTGAACTGAAATGTCCTTACAGAGAACATGCAAAAGGCCTGTACCGCTGTCAATATCCAGGCATCTGCCCCGGATCGGGCAAGTTTAAACGACTAGCTGATCTGGACCGGCATTACAAGAATGTCCACGATGCAGCAACCGAAAGCTTTGCCTGTGATTACTTGAGATGCACCAGGTCTTCAGAGCCTTTTACTCGAAAAGACCACTATAGGGATCACCTCCGTGACTTTCACAAAGAAGATTTAGGTTCATATAAGAGACCAAAGGACGAAAACTGGCCGGAGAAACAGAGAGAGTGGCTCTCGGAACGGAGACTGAGCCCGAACTGGTGGCGATGTTCTCGTTGTCTGATTAGAGTCCAAGTCAAAGAGCATGGCTATCAGTGCCCGACCTGCAAATCACCTTGCGATGAGAGTCGTATCAAGCATCGAGAGGAAAAACATCGCAGCAACACTGCTTCTGCGTCGAATCCTCAGTGGGATGTTCCCACAATGTCTTTTCAGCCATCGGTATGCATCTCCTGCGAGGGGAGTGGCTGGGTAACTACTACAACTAGCGAATTAGAGCCTTGTCCTTCATGTCAAAGGGTACAGCAGTATCCCTATGAGCAAGGGATCTGGGGCGGCACAACCTACAATATTAATTAATTCACTTTCAAACAGAATCCAGCACGACTGGGTTAGAATGAGGGCCATCACCATAGTGAACACTCAGTGTTGAAGGACGAAGTTTGACAAGACCATCATCTACATTTAGCGAAGGAGGCAGACCGCACTGGTCATGGAGTTCTGAAGATAGCGGCCACGATTCGACCCTATTTTATATTGGTTTTCTATCTCTGTGAAATTTTGTTTTGTTTTTTGGTCGGAACATTGGGCATCCGGAATGGAAACAAAGGCAAAGGGAACACACTGGATGGAGGGTAGAGAATATGGAGCATAGAGAATATGGAGCATAAGGAGTACTCAGATTGGATCAGGAGTACGGGACTAACATTCGACTGTCGTTAACTTTCTTGACTTTCTTCTCCCTGTTGTTTTAGCTTTACTATTTTCTTACTTTCTGATGGGATTTGAGACTATCGTATAGGAACGGTTTGCTTTATTTTTTGCTTTTGGGGTTGCTTGGACTACCAACGGGGTAGTATTGGCTAGAATACTGCCACCTGACATATTAGATAAAACTGCAATGATTCTCTGTATATCACGTTACGCATGTCCTGACAATGCCTTCATCGTTGTCTAATAGCATCACCGTTAACTCTTGACTAAGCTCGGATATTGCGGGACAGGCCACTTCGCTTGCAACTCACGTGGTTCCCAGCCTCCGTCACTAGCGCCGCACCCTTCTCCGCACACCGGCAGACCGGATAAACAAAAAGGGCAGACCTAAATCCACTCCTGGTTTACCTAAATCCACATTCAATCCGCTTATCCTGATTGGTTAACTTGAAAGCTCTCAACACCAAATAATGCTATAACTTCAACAATATTTAGATTATAATTGTTTTATAATTTTTTTCAAGTACAGTATGTGTTTTAATCCTTATATACTATGATTATAGTAAAATATAATGCATTTATAACCTGGAAATCAGCTGTAATGTTGTTATATCTCAAATTTTCGCTCAAGATTCGCTTAGTAATTTTGATAGCCAATAACATAACAGAACTGGCAGAATCGAATGTGGATTTAGGTAAACCGGGAGTGGATTTAGGTTTGCCCAACAAAAACAAGCAGGGAGCTAGGCGACGTTGGAGTTACCGTTACTCCAAATGCTTCGGATTGTACTCCAATTTCTGTCCTTTGTAACCTTCGTAACCTTCAGTATATTTTACGTCCTTTGTATGTAGAATATACTCGACTCCAGATATCGTCCTGCGACATAGCTCCTCACTCAAGGACGCCGTGCTGTTTCTCGCTGTCGCAAGCTCCATTCCGTGACCTCGGAACCCTAGCACAGACTCGCAGTTCCCCACTCTCTCCGTCTATCGCAGCTTAGCGGGGACAGCTAAAGTTTCGCCGCATAGCTCCAGCTAAATTATCTCGATTTTTTTTTTGTCTCTTTCTTTTCCCCGTGAATCATTGTCAAGATGAATGTGTCCTGGACTTCCGTTTCCCGCGGGCTGGTTGCTTGCTCTGCTCGAGCTCAAGCCTCGCAGTTCAATCGGGCCAGAGGCGCTTTCGGCGCGGCGTTTACGACATCTAGAAAGTTGTCGAGTTTCCAGAAGATTAAGGTCAAGAATCCAGTGGTAGAACTGGATGGAGATGAGATGACCAGGATTATCTGGAAGGATATCAAGGACAAGTTTATTCATCCGTATCTGGATGTTGACTTGAAGTACTACGATTTGGGACTAGAATACAGAGACGAGACCAGTGATCAAGTTACTCTTGATGCTGCTGAAGCTATTAAGAAGTATTCAGTCGGTGTGAAATGCGCCACTATTACTCCAGATGAAGCAAGAGTAAAGGAGTTCAATCTTAAGAAGAGTGAGTTTAGTTTCCTTTTCAATTGGCACACAGAAGCTTATACCAGAGCCAGTGTGGCTGTCGCCAAATGGTACTATCCGAAATGCTCTTGGCGGAACTGTTTTCCGTGAACCAATTGTCATTCCTCGTATTCCGCGATTAGTCCCAGGCTGGAAGAAGCCTATCATTATTGGCCGTCATGCATTTGGTGACCAATACCGGGCTAAGGACCTGGTTGTCAAGGGAAATGGCACACTCAAGATCGTGTTCACGCCCAAAGGAGGTGAACCAGAGGAAATTGAGGTCTACGAATTCAAAAATGGTGGTGGCGTAGCTCAGGCACAATATAACACCGATGAATCGATCTCAGGATTTGCCCATGCTAGTTTTAAGCTTGCCTTGAGCAAATCTCTCCCTCTATATATGAGCACCAAGAACACAATCCTGAAGAAGTACGATGGCCGCTTTAAGGACATCTTCCAAGAGATATTTGAGACAACCTATAAGAAGGAGTTTGAAGAGAAGAAGATCTGGTATGAGCACAGATTAATCGACGACATGGTTGCCCAGATGATGAAGAGCTCTGGTGGCTATATCATGGCTCTTAAGAGTGAGTTCATTCCCCGGCTAGTATCTCATGTACAAGAGGCCTTGCTGACTTGAAAATAAGATTATGATGGAGATGTTCAGTCAGATATCGTTGCTCAAGGTTTCGGGTCCCTTGGTCTCATGACTTCAGTCCTCATTACCCCCGATGGAAAGACATTCGAGTCGGAAGCGGCCCACGGAACCGTCACTCGTCATTATCGTGAGCACCAAAAGGGCAACCCAACCTCCACTAACCCGATTGCCTCAGTTTTCGCCTGGACTCGAGGACTGATTCAACGAGGAAACCTAGATGGAACCCCAGATGTTGTCTCATTTGCGGAGAGCTTAGAGAAGGCTTGTATTGATACAGTTGATATTGATGGTATTATGACCAAGGATTTGGCACTTGCTTGTGGAAAGACTGGCAAGGATGACTATGTTACTACTTCGGAGTACATGAATGCCGTTGAGAGTAGACTGAAGACTATGTTGAAGAACTAGAAGCTAGATAGCTAGATTTTGCCTAGGTTCTAATTACCGATTTTGCTAGACTTATATAGCATACATAAGACTTGTACATAGATTGTACAAAAATTTGAAGATATTTAAGCATTCATCTCACAGAGACACGGCCAATTACAACGTGTTTCAAATAAACTCCCCTGCTATGTGTCTGTTGTACAAAGCCACCTCCATTTCTAACGATTAGGTTTACCTCACCAACTTTCCCAAACGCCGATTACCTATGAACGCACCAACCCGGTGCCCAATCATCATCCTATCAACGATATCTTTATTCATACATCAATTTCCAACAGACTTCGCATCGACGACAGAAGCCATAGAACTCCTACCCTTTCCTTTGCCCTTCTTTACAGGCGTTGGCTCAGTAGGCGTGCCATCTGGCTTCTTTTTTCGAACATAAGGCCTCTTCTTAACTTTTCCATCCTCTCCAATTCTGGGTCCCTTTGGTGTATACCCTTCATCATCAGGATCTCTCTTCCTCTTACCCTTTGATCCCGTATTCCCAGTCGCACTTGGGTCATATCCTATACCATCCTCTTCGACAAATTCTAAAGCATCAGGATGGCTGGGAGCAGGTACGTTTGACCGTTTCCCTGCGCCACGAAGCGCTCCTGGTCTGCCTGACGATTTCTCATTTCCTCCTTCGCCGTCCTGGAGAAATATTCTAGGTTCATGGCGTCGTAACCAGTTATATACGCTGAGTGGATTGCGAATAGCAAGTTCTTGAGGTGTAGCGACGTATGATTTCTGAGGAGGTAGTGCTGGTTTTGAGCCAAGCGTTGAATCAATTTCATAAAGGTAGTCATCGATCTGATCAGGTGTTAGGTAGGATGGTGGCGCAGGAGAGCCATCAAGTGGTGTTAGAGTAGCAAGCAATTCTGGGGGAACAATGCCTCCACCGGTAGTAGAAAGATGTGGTATAGAGTTAAGTAATGATGCAATGGATTTAGGTGGTCTGGCGTCTTCAATAGATCGCGTTCTCTCGTCAAGCATACTTCGAAGCTCCTGGTACAGAGCTCGACTTGTTGGATCCTCTGCTGAAGCGAGGGCAGATAAGTCGTCATCGCTCACCAGAGGAGGAATTGTGCTTATTGAAGGTGACTCTAAAAGTACGTCGATGCGCTTGTCGGCTGGGATTCGAGCAGACCGATTCAAGTCCAAGAGCATGTCTAATAAACGGCTGTAGCGGCGTCAGCTTGACTGTTTTAACAAGGCTTGACAGGTTGAATATACTCATTATCTTGCGCAAGCCGCCTAGCAGTATCCAGAGCCCTTTGTTCATCTTGTAACAGTGTATTACTTTGGCGCATCGCCTCGTCAAACTTGATTCTCATCTTCCTATATTTCTTTCTATATGACGACATGTTAGTCGTGTTGTCTTCGTGCTAGAGATCTGCTTTATTTGCAATTTCCTTCGTGTATATAATGATGCCTTCACTATTGCATCTCATAGAAAGATAACGAAACGTCATCTGCACTTACTTGTAGGAGTGATATGTAGGCCTATCTTGATCCATCTTGTTATGATGGGCAGAGTCCGGGACCTTCGCAAGGCTAGTGTTTTCAACACTCTCCTCCGTGGCATCCATAGTTGTTGAGTCTATTGATTGAACTCAAACTCTTCTCCGACGTGTTTGACACTTGGATCTGGAACACGCAAAGAATATGTTGGCCCAATGCCTCAAGCGCGGCCCTGACAAAAGCTGCAGGTCGGCTTTGACTTCAAATCTTTCCGCCTGAATATTCAGGGGAAGAGAAGGTTAAGATAACACGGGACAGCTAAACCAATGATAGATTAGCGTGCTAATTCACTCTTTATCGCGATNAAAATTTCCTGGTTAAATTTGGCTTGGGCAGGTAATTCCAATTGCAACGCTTCGTGTCTATAAAATGTCTTCAATCGTGGAGACTAAACAACAGAGAGAGAAGAAGGAAAAGAAGGAAAAGTCAAGCAAGAAAAGGAAGGCCAATGAGCTGTTAGATGCTGCAGGACAACCCGACTCAGCTAAAGCTGAAGCAGATCTGGATATTTCCAGTGCAACTTCTGCTGTTGCAGCTAAAACTCGGGATGCGATAAATGGAAATAACGAACAATCTCCCTCCAAAAAACGAAAACAAAATGTAGAGGAAATCGAAGTTGATATAACCGCTCCTGAGCCACCTTCTNAAAAAAGGTTTACGTCTTCTCAAGAAAGGCAAGCCTTTACCTCCCTCCAAGAACGATTCAGATACCGAAGAGAAAAAGAAGGAGAAGGAGAAGAAGAAGGCCGCAGTAGAAAAACGCTCAGAACACGGCATATGGGTCGGAAATTTAGCTTTCAGTATTTCGAAAGCGGATCTACGGGAATTCTTTGTGTCCAACTCCGACATTACAGAGGAGATGATTACGAGGGTGCATATGCCTAGTCCGGATGATAATAAGCCTGCGAATCAGGTCGAGGAGAATAAGTTTGGGAAGAAGGTACACAATAAAGGATTTGCCTATGTGGATTTTTCAACTCCAGAAGCAGTAGATAAAGCTGTGGCATTATCCGAAAAACTTCTCTCAGGTCGAAGGGTTCTGATCAAGAATAACAAGTCGTTTGAAGGAAGGCCGGAAAAACCAAAGGAAGAGACCAAAAACGATGGTAAGCCACCAAGCAAGAGGGTTTTCCTAGGAAATTTGAGTTTCGATACAACAGAAGAAAGTTTGAAGCAGCACTTCGAGAAATGCGGCCCAATCGAGAGTATCAAGATCGCTACTTTCGAGGATTCGGGGAAATGTAAAGGTTACGCTTGGATTGTTTTTGAAGAGTTGGAGGCGGCTCAGAATGCTGTTAGAGGTTTCGTTCACATTGAAGAGGAGGATCCAGACGCGTCTGATAGTGACGAGGACGAGCCAGGATCTAGTGATGAAGCAGCAGTTGAAGAGGAAACGCTTGATTCTAAACGAAAGAAGACAAAGAGGAGAAAGTGGTGGGTCAATAAAATCAAGGGCAGACCGTTACGGATGGAGTTCGCGGAAGACGCGCAGGTTCGATACAAGAAGCGATATGGCAAAGATGGAACCAAAGCCAATGCAGAGCGTACAGTGAGTTCTGCGGGTCAAGATGATGCCAAGGACAATCAAGTTGCAGTTAAGCTTAAGAAAGTGGAGTACAGACAGCCTTATGCAGCTAGGTTAACTGGCGGTATTGTAGAGAGTAAAGGGGAGAAAATCACATTTTAGAGTTAGCATAATAATTATTTCGGAAAAAGGTCACAACGTAATTGAGATCAAATCCATTGCTACTTAACAGTCATTTCAAAACAAACATACAAGAGATCCGAGTCCTAAAATTGCCCTTCCAAAGCTCTCTCGGCGCAGTCAAGCCGTTTTTGTATCAGAGCATAGAATATCTCTCGGTGACTAGAAAATTTGAGAGAAAAGAGTTGATTACAGAGACAAGAAAACCATTAATGAAAGTACCATCCGAAACCCCTAATACACCGTCCACTGCAATCCGGGGTTTGTTTGTTTGTCAATCTTGCGCCTTCACATATTCCTTGTGATTTAGAGTTCTATTTGAGCCAAATTGGTGCCGCTTATTTCTTGGCAGCCTTCTCCTGCTCGGCAAGATATTCCTCATCACTTGCATCAAGGATATCGTACTCCTCATCTGTCATGAAACCATCTTCGGTCTCATCATCCTCATTGGCATCTTCCTCAATAAAGTCTTCAAACTCATCAACCTCAGAGGGTGCATTGGGGACTGGTACTTCTGCTATTTGGTGGACACTCGCAGCGGGCGACTCCTTCTCAAGCTTAGGGAAGACCATTTGGCTTTCCTCGGATTTAGCCTCTGGCTTGACCTGTTCTTCTTGAGCTACAACCTTAGGTTCCTCCTTAACATTGATGTCACACCACAGTCTATGACCGAACTTGTTGCCGTCCGGTCCAGTAAGACGCCAATAGGAGATAACATTGCCTGGTCGGCTAGGTGTTCTCATCAAAGCTGTGAAACCATACTCCTGGCCTGGAGCAACCTCCGTAGTGCAGGTAGTACTTTCGCAGGCGCTAATAAGTTCATGGACGCTAGCAGGGTGTTCAGGGTCAATAGCACACATGTTATCCCCTCCAACAAATTTGACACTGCAACCAGCTGGCCAGGCTCTATTACCACCATTACGGAGATACCAAGTCTGCTCAAAGATGGTATTCGGTGGCAAGACAGTTCCGTCGACAACAACATCACGGACAAAATGAGCAACAAGTTCATCCTCAACATCACCAGCTGGAAGCTCGTTCGTCTCCTTGATCTCGACATCGACTGGGGCTTCGGGTATAACCTCATTAGATTGGACGGTCTCGGCAACCTTTGGCTCTGTAGGCTCCGTTGGCTCTAGGTCGGCAACTGTTTGGACCTGTGTAGCAGCATTGGCAGATTGACTAGCCATAGTCTCCGTTGCTTTATGGAAAGTACGTCTGCAGCGGTCGCCCATGATTGGCATAGGTTGACCATCTTGATGGTCGCCCATAGTAGTGACGCACACATTGCGAACCGGGGTTTTAAATTTGATAAGAGGATGTGTCTTGTTGTGCTGGTTTGCTGGGCTAGCCTCGCAGCTAGCACAGAAGTCCAAGTCATCACAGACAGCACACTTATAACGGTCCCCTTTGATGTAAGATTGAACACCACTGGTATTCTTGCAAAGGGGGCCGTCACAGTAGATTCCGTGGTGGCGAGCCTTGCTTGCAATAGAGCGGCTGAAGCTGATGCTATCATTGAGTGGCTCGTAGATTGGTACGAATCGGTGTCGAGGATGGATGAAGTTAGCATTGACAATGCAACCAGCACAGAAATCCCAATCAGGGCAGTCCAAACATTTGTGTCTAACGCCATAGATATACTTTGGTGAATTCATTAGTAAGATTATATTAGGCAGTAGGCTATGATCCTCACCTTATCACAGCCATCACAGATAGCATTATGGCTGACATTTCGGCCAGCGGCAAGGAGAACTTGAGCCAGCGGCTCGAGATTTGTATCTTCGACTGCGGGAATAAATGCATGCTTTGGATTATGACCATGACGATTGCTAATATGGCATGGAATGCAGAGGTCGAAGTCATCACAAGATGTACAAGTAACGAAGTTCTCTTCGGTGAATTCTGCCTCTAAGTTAGCTAGCTGCCTCAATTTAGCAAGAAGTTACACACCTTCAATGCAGGAATTGCAAGTGCGAGTGGCAAGCTCCGGATCCTCGGGAGCAACAATAGTAGTTTTGGATTCATTTGCATATCTTTTTGGTGCAATGGTTGCTGTGAGGCTGTTGACAACCTTACCATTCTTTACGTAGCGCTTGATCATCCAGTGATCGTCTTCATGGCAGAGAACGCCGTTATCAACACACTTTTGGCAAAGATCAAAGTCGCCATCGTCACAAGTACTGCAGTGATAATGCTCATCAGGAACTGGAGAGTTGCAGTTGTTGCAGTACACTGAGAAGATGCTCAGAGGAGGAGCCGGGCTGGAGGCATTAGTACGGATAGCATCCTGACTCTCCTGGGACAAAGTTGGCAGCTCGGAGAACCACTTATCACGAGCGGTGCCGCTGCGAGTGACTGGAATAGAGGTACTGCAACACGAGTCCATTTGGGAAGTTGACAGCTGAGCCTGAGCTGGCTGTGATGGTGGTTCAGTGCGAATGCCAGTGATAAGAAGCTCTTCAAGTCGGCGTTGAAGTTCGCCGAGATAAGCGGATCCACTTTCGTTGTAAACACCAGTTGATGCACTATTATCTTCAATGGGAATCTGCACAGACTCGTCGGCAGTTGAGGTTTCATTCGTGGGTGCGGGTGCAGATGGCACCTCTTCGTGCTGGGAAACAGCTTCTGTAGAGACAGGCTCTTCGTCCTCAACAGTAGCTGGTTTTGGAACGACTGGCTCCTTCTCGTTAACTGTTACCTTGAGTCGGAGCTTCAGCTTAGCTTTCGCAGCACGATAGAGCTGTTTATAGACGGAAGCATTGTTCGGGTCAAGGACAACGAAGGCTGCGGCACTGTCGGAATAGCGCTCAAAAATCGCCTCGGCGTTAGGTGGAATTGAGAGAAACTGACGAAGCTATCGAAACACAATATATGTTAGTTATAGTTACTAGTACATGACAATGACGCATTGTTGAGGTCAAACATAAATCATTTGACAGGTTCATTTGGCTTGTTCGCCTTCGGCTGAGAACTGCATACCCTATCAGGAAGTGTGCTGGCTCCAAGATCACGAAGTGGAAGCTTGAATCTTCTGTTGGTTCCCTCGATGTTGATCTTGAGGTTCACCAGAGTATCTGGGTTCGTTGGTGACACCGAGGTTGACGCCATGGTGGATGTATCAGGCTGCTGGTGAAGCTGTCAGCTAATCATCTGAGCGGTGACGTATATGAACGGTTTCAGGCTGTGTTCAACCTACTATTTTGCAACTTATTATTGTATTTCCCGATGGCTAGAGGTTATAAGTGCTTAAAAACTGCTTGGTACAAGCATCCGAAGTTGTAAAGAGTTGAGTTTGATGAAAAGGGAGGAGAAGGTGATGAAGATGGAGAGGGGAAGAGAAGGTCGGAGAGCTTACTGTAACCGGTTGCCTTGAGGCTCGATAAGCGGAGGCGCTAAATAGGGCAGTTGGCAATCCGCCGCCGTGGAGAAGGCTCCCACGCGAACACGCAAACCTAACTATTAACTAATCACTTTAAGAAGATGCTGGAATGAGGCAAAGAGGCAAAGAGGCAAACAGTAAGCCTGTCTCTAGTAAAACGTAAATTTTAATCGAGAGTAAGGCTACTGAGTCGATATATCCTCTCTCGAAATCGGGACAATCTCATACAACTGCTAGCAAAGTGGAGCAACAGATAAGAGTGTCGGAGCTATGGAAGAGCTAGCTACAGCGGTAAGGTTTATGCAATAGTGATTCAACTTCTGCATCACCACTGTGATTCACATAGTGCAGAGTAAATAGTATGAGGGGCTCAGAACTCTAGGCCTGGAAGCAAATGGAAACTGCATTTGTGATACAGTAACTCTCTTTTCTTCTCGCGCAGTATTTCAAATCCCCTTACCACGTGCAACAGCGAGGGATTCAGTAACTTAGGTTTCTCTTTATTTATATCTCCAAATACATCTTTATATAATCTAGAATGCCTTCTTTACGACGTCTTTGTAGTTATCTGAAGGCAAAAAATGATAATTTCGGTTTGTTCCCTCAATCTACCGGGACAGTAGAGATTGGGCAGGTATGCGGCTGAATCACAGACTGCTAGGTAATGCACCATTAACTACTTCATGTCACATCACATAGAAGCATAGTAAATACTGTCAATTCTTGACCCTATTTAACTATCTCTCTACCCGCCATGCTAACACACAATGACCAACGAACGGTATCAACCACAGGAATCTTTTTCTTAACGACAACCACGAAATTAACATCACGCAACAGACAAGAAGAGGCAAACACATTGTTTGCCCACTGCCGTAAGGCCCACTTCCGAAAAACACCCAAACTTAGGAATGTCGCAGAGTGGGAGAGACAGCCAAAGTGTTAACGCCATATAAACAAAGACTCTTTTCGCGGACAAGGTGAACAAAGATGTAGCAGTGCTTCCAAAAATGTAAGTGCGGCCATACAAGATCAATAAGGGCATTAAAAAGGAATATGAATCGAAGAGCCAGCCAATTGAAGAGCTAGTGCGAATAATAGACGACACCTTGTGCGGGTTGTGGATAGTAAAAACCATCTGGGCTTGGTGTCATCATTCCGCCCATTCCCATCACCCCTCCGACTTGCTGTATTGGGTAAGACTGAGGTGGGTATGCTGAAAATGGCGCAACTGCCGGTAGCTGCGATGCATCATAGTAATAAACCATGCCGTTGACTTCTTGGGCTACCAAGTTAGAAGTGACAGGTTGCGATTGACTTTCTTGAGGCTGGGTGGATTGTGCAAATGATTGGTGTTGAGGCTGCCCCGGAACAAACGGAGCAGAAGTAGCAGGCGGTGCCATGGAAGGGTTAAACGGTTGAGGGTAGTAGTAGCCTTGAGGGACGGGGTACGGTTGAGGGTAGAAATTGGATGGCTGTTGGTACTGATTCGGTTGGAAGGGTAGAGCATGAATAGCTGTTTCTGGTATCTGAGAAAGAGGGGTGCCGGCAGATGGTTGACTTGGATAGGAAGTGTTGCGAGAATGTAACATCGAATCATGTCCGTATCCATGCCCATTGACTTGAATCGGGACTTGTTGGTGGAACGGTTGTTGATGCTGTTGAGGAGGGTTGTATGATAGCGAGGCCGGTGATTCAATGTCAGCTACCGACACAGCTTTTTGAGGTCGAGGTTGATGCATTGGAATAGGATTTGGTCGGTTTTCACGGAATGTTGGCTTTTGAGGTAGAGGGTAAGTCCGTGGTCTTTGCTGATCAGCAACCGAAGTAGCTTGTGGTTCTGAGGCAGTCGGAGGTTCAGTAGTAGTTTCTCGAGGCGCCTGTGGCTGCGCTGCTTGAGGTTGTTGTACCGGTTGAGTAGGAGGGGGTAACTTCACAACCGGCCTTGACGAATCGATAATCATTTGAGGGCGAGACATAGTGGAGCCATTAGGAGAGATCAAGCCATCCCTGTTCACGTCACGAGCGACGGAAGAGCGTCGACTCATGGCAACACTTGGGCTATAAGCACTTCCATATACACTGCCACCAAAGACACTTGTTCGCCTCGAATAACCGCCAATAGAACCAAGTCCTGACCTTCCCCTACCACGTCCACCAAAGCCTTGTTGATTTGGCCGCATAGCACGGGGGATGAAGATGAATGACCTGTCGATGGCCGGGAAGATATAGCGTGGAGGATGGTCGGGAAGGGAAATTCGAACAGGTTTGTCTCGGCGGAGAGGAGGGCGGTGATCAGGTAATTTCGTATACTGCTTTACTGGAACTGCAGAGAACACAAGTGGATTCTCCATAGTTCCGAAAAATACTCTGACCTGAACATTGCCAATATGCTTTGTAGTTGACAATGCTCGATCAAGAGGAGCAGATCTGGGAGCAGTTGCAGGAGTTCGATTGGATCCGTGGGTCACACCGTTTGTATAGCCAGGTCCTCCACCGTTCCTTTGTGCCGGTTCACTTATTATCTCATGCATATCATGTGTCCAAGGTGCATCTGTAGGTTCGAACGGCTGAGGGATTTGACTAGGAAAGTCAGCACAGTGTTGAATATTCTGTAAATTTTAACTTACTTGATAGGAGCATATGGCCCACCAATCCCGGGCCTACCTCTACCGCGGCCTCTAATGAAAGGGCGGAATCCGTTGGCAGCAGGCCCAGGATGACGATGATCGTGCATAAAAAAAGCTCCTCGATTCGGCACAAAGGCTGGGTCTTCATCTCTCCTTTTCTTGTATTCCTCATGTTCTCGCCTTCTACGGTCATACGGAGCTTCTATCGGTTGATCCATCTGAGCTGTAGACTTAACGACAACCGGAGACGGTTCCTTGATGCTTTCATCCTCTCGAAGATCTTCGTACCGTATTTCTTCCACTGCCCCATGTTGATCAGATAGATGGAGTCCATTCAGCATGATATCCATATCGCTCTTTGCAGTTGACGGAACCCCATTTTTGGGATTCGATTTCTCCAAATTCGTTTCCATGTAACCATTCCCATTCACCTTATGTAACGCTGGAGACGGAGGAGATTCAACATCTATATGACTGATTTCACTACCATCACCATTATCGTCATCGTCTGATAGAATAGAGCCCTCAGTCAACGAATCGTCATCCAGGTCTGCAAGATCGGGGCCGCCATCCTCCTCGCCCTCATCCTCAACCCGTCTTCGACTTACAGCTAAGTCTCTTCTGCGATGAGGTGCCATTTTGAAGTGGTCGGTAGATTGTCGCGTGAAGTTCGACGGATCGGTGGACGAGAGTTGAGGATCGAAGGAGGAAGATTCCGTTCACAGATCATGCAGGAGTGGCGTTGAGAACGGTTGTGTACCGCCTGCGGCAAAAAACGCAAACACGACGTTCTTGGTATCAGGTGACGTCGAAGTTCGTTAATGGGGATACCTACACATCGGCCGGTAAACTGGAGAGAGGAGATCGTGCTTTTGAGATTTTGAATTGGAGGCTGAATATGGGATTCCCTAGACTGGCACCTTCTAACCCCAGGAATAATACGGTAGCGGCGTTGTCTATGACGCTAACCAGGCTAGACGAATTCTGGAAATTCTGGGGATAACCGCAATTGGAAATCACAGAGGTGATATTACAATTCACGGAACAAGAAAATATCACTATATGCCGCACGAAGATCAATTACAAGAACACAATTCTCATGTAGCGGCTAATATATGGGTACCGAAGGGGATTTTAACCACCGTCAACAGCTAAAAATATCATCCTTTCTTCCATAGTGCGGATGTTGATTTCAAAGGCTGGATGCTCTTAATGTGCAACAAAGACATGGCCGTCGGACTTGATGCAATCAGCAATTTTCTTTCAGCATCCTTCGCTCCGAATCATGCCTGAGAATGCTTGATTAACTATTACCAACATCAGCTATAATTGATTAGATTGAGATGGCCAAAATCACGCTGGTATTATTAGACAGTTATCGCTTCTTGCAGCAAAGATGTATCATTCTTGGCAAACAGCTAGCTAAAATTATAGGCAAAAGCAAACTCGGTTCTTAACAATACACCATTTCAATATCTTCATTTAGTCATTTCAATTCGTCCAATCGTCTAAGAAGGAGGCGCAGAGACATTCTGAGTTGGGTCATTTCTCTGAACCGCACCAAAGCGAGTGTTACCTTGGTCAAAGATCTATTCTACTGTTAGAACAAATTTCCAGCATATGTTTTTAAGAATGAAACTTACAGCATAGATACCCTTCAAGAAAGTGTCTCCAAGGATATCAAAGGTCATGGAGCCACGAGATTGGATGCCACCGTAGGTCATGTTGTTACCTGCATCTGCAAAACCGAGATCCTCCTTCTGAACAGCAAACTGCTTTCCACCAACAGCGAAGGTGACAACAGGGAACTGATCAACAGTCAAGTTGTTAGGGAAAACATAGCCTTGTTGAGACTGGTCATAAGTGGCACCTGGAATTGCTGCATAGATTTGCTCGCATACTGCATCAGAAACCAAGGCAAGAGTAGTTCCAGTGTCAGCAATAGCAGTGTTTCCAGATTGGTTGATAGTCTTTCCATTAACAGTGGCAGAAGCAGAGTCAAACATCCAGAAGCCCTGCGAGTTGTCGACAGGTGCCCAGGAAATCTGCTGACCAGAAGCAGTAACCGTATCCTGGTCGATGTAGCCAAATGTGTAGAAGCTCTCTCCTTTATCAGGATCATTGGCATCACGCCAACTCCCTAGATATGCCGTGAAAAGCTCTGCGGTCTGTGGGATGTCGTCCTGTGTGATCATATTCTCAACAGGAGTTTGAACTGGTGTTGGTGTAACGGTGTTAATACTCCCCCAGGCTAGACCGAGAAGGCCGTCACCAGCACCCTGGATGAATTGGTCAGACATCTGTTTTGCAAGCTCGACAGCCTGATTCTTGATGGTAAGGCCACCAATTGTCACATTATCTGTGCCAACAGTGCCTGAGGCGGAGGATTGGTCACCGTACGAAATCGTCCAGCTTGATCCGCTCTGGTTTTTGAAAGTGGATGACTTGGAAGGGTTGAAGATGGTGTGTCCAGTGCCTTGAGATTGGACTGAAGAGGGAAGCTCCGTAGACCACACCTTGAGTTGAGGTTAGCTGAGTTGCGTAAATGATGCGTGAAGTTTAACAGGTGCACATACCCAAAGATCAGAGGAGCCGGTATCAAAGTCCAGCGTGAGTGTTTGAGCTGGAGTGCCAATCGAGACCGGGCAGAGATACTCCGAGTCATTCTGCTGGTCCTCTGCACCAACCTCACCAGATTGCCCAGTAGCAGGGTCCTTTTTGCCCACAACGTGATGGGTCTTCGATCTACCTCCATGACGCTTGAGACGTGCACGGCGATCTTCGGCAGTGACCTTATTCATAATGAAGTAAGGACCAGGCTTGGTGGGCTCGAAGCCCCATTTGTTCAAGAGGTAGACATATGATTTGAGTCCAGATCGTTTATACTTCGAATTGGCAACAATCTTAACCTTTTGCAACCCTTGCAAGGCAGACATGATGAATCAAAGTATTGGGGAATATGAATGTAGGATAGATAGAACAGAGTGAATTGAAGAGTATTGATTACTTGGTACCAGCTTTGGTTATGCTTTAATAAATTTAGAAGGAAGGCAGTTTGAGTAGAATTAAGGAAGGGGGGGTCAAGTGGTTCTTTTATGTTGAAACAGAACTGGTGGAGGGGAGCGAAGGTCAGGTTTGATAGCTGCTGAATGATGTATGACCTAGCTTGCATTAAAGCTACGATCCAGCTCCTCCTCGACTAGCTTCGCAGTAAGCTTCCTGGGGTGGTGTCATGTTGCAAGTCTTCCTTCTGCAGATGAACGTGCGATTGGCAGCGGCTCTTGGGTTAAGCTCCAGGGCGGCATTGCTTAGGACGACTGGTCCCTCGTTGGCGCACCGCCCCGGGGCAACCGTACCTAGGACAATGGCGAAACGGCTAGGATTCAGGGTCCCGCGTGTCCAATATAGGTACGGCGTCATGGTTATGATTCTAACTAGGAGTTGGCCTTCGACCAGGTACAGTACCTTCGAGGTCAGTCAGCTGTTCTGTTGCAACGCTGATGACAGCAGATCAACTAGACAGTACTGCAACTGTGCAGAGATAAAGGAACAGAGGGAAAAAAGATAACAGTCAATATGAGACACAACGATCACGCGAATGCGAATCGCACCTCAGGTCCGTTAATCTGCGATTCATGAACATAGGCCTACCTTGTCGTGCTTGATTGACCTGCGTGTGGAGAGCTGAACAACTACTACAGTACTGTTTGTCCCTGTTTATCCGTCCACCGTTGCATCCACTCTGCAATGCGCATCATTCGTTGCTTGTTAGCATATTATACAGTAGGAAAGAGGATTCCAGCATGGCCGAGAGGGGTTTCACTCATCCCTGCGCGGGGCAAGCGCAGTATCAAACGTTTTCGGAGGACGGAAGTTCCTTATCAGAGTGCATATTAACGTATTACGGTACTCTTCTAATGTACCTACCAGGCGAGGCAAGGATAAGAGAGACATGCCCGGCCGGGCGCTAAGACACGGCCCCGAAACGGAAGGTGCAATCTACGTCATCTCCCTCCCATGTATTTGAAACGAAGGCGACCAGATGCCAGGCGCCAGGGACATCAAGAAACATGCTCTCTCCCATCAAACTCCTCACAGCAACCAATAGACAAGAGAGCTGTGCATGGAGACGTAGCATGCATCGAATCACCTTAACAGGCGCGTCTTATATGTGGAAAAAGCTTGTA
Organism: Scytalidium lignicola; assembly: GCA_002812745.2. Taxonomy (NCBI): domain Eukaryota; kingdom Fungi; phylum Ascomycota; class Leotiomycetes; genus Scytalidium; species Scytalidium lignicola. The sequence goes on from NCSJ02000087.1 coordinate 65,668, forward strand.
TTGCTTGTATATTGTGCATCAAAACAAGAAAAGTAGCGAGGCCATCCTCAACTGCATCAACTCCAGACCCTGATCGACTTAATCCAGAGTGCCACAATTTGCGGCATGCAAGGCTTCTCGCCTCTCCCGCAGCTTCGGCAATTAGATAATTGATGGGTCTTGGCTGTGTTTTGATCTCTGATCCGTCATCCAGGCGTTGATCACTTGTTATTCCTTATAGTTAATAGAGCAGTGCCTCTTAAGATGACCAAACACACACCAAATCAAACTTCAAGAGTCTTAAATATCTCGCCTAGTTCGTTTACGATAGGATGTCAACTTTAAAATGACGTTGGCTTAATGCTATATTTAAAAAGATGTGCATAGTATCGGGCAAATATTGTGTTAGGATGTATACAGGTTGGTCTGCAACTGGAACATGAGTTTGTATGTGATTTACAAAAGAGCCAAAATACATATTGGACTATTACAGCTTCACCTTCCCCCAAACTAGTCCCCTAACAGCATTACTAATCCAAATCTCTTCTCCATCCACCAAAGAATCAACCTTAACCACCTCCTCCACGCAAAGCCTGTCACTGGGTTAACAGAGGCTTATTAGAAGAGTATTGGATGGGGGTATTTACCCCTTTTCAAGTAACCACCTCCTAACGACTCCTATCTGACCACCGCTAGAAGTAGGCGGAGTAACCCATTTCCCATTTCGCCAGAAGAATACAGTAGTAATACTACCCTCCATAATAGCGTCATCTTTGTCACTGATCATCAGGACCTCCTTCGTCTCAGCAAGATTTTCGATTCCTGCTCGTTTCCGAGATTCCGAGTACATGCTCCTCCTTGTAGTCTTGTAGTTCGTAAATGATGACGGCGATGTTTTCCCCATATCTGCCACTACTGACCAAGCCTCTCCTTTGCGTGGTTCACCTGGAATGCTGTCGCCAGGTCCCATGGTTAGAACGCCGCCAGTTAAGGGTGATACTTTCACGCTTGAGAAGGATGACTGTGGCGGAGGTATCCGTAATGGAAATAAATTCTCCAATGGAACTGGTAGGGTTGGGGATGTCTCAACTGCAATCTTACCATCATGGTAAAGTACTATTCTAATACGAAGAGGTGTCGTGGATTGAACGTCAACATTCCCTTCGAGTGCCTTGAGTACATATAAGAGCCCATCATCTCCTTGGATTTTAGATACTGCGTCTTTCCATGCGAAATGCTCTGCTGTTTGGAGTAGACGATCTCGATGGTATGGCAACATGTAAAATGGACTTGAGGATATACCTGCTCTTTCACACACCTCTTTATTTGGTATGCTTTGTAGCAGTGATGGATCATAACGGAGCGAGCTGATAAGCATAAAATCCGGATCCATCTTGAAGAGACAGATGTGGCTGCCAGACAACGCCAGTTGATCAAATCAGAAGGTCAAGAGTCTATTTATAGCTTTGTTAAACCAAGGAGTTTCGTATTACGCCGTTACCATTAAGAATTTTAAAAACCGCCAAACCAGAGAAAACAAGAAATTGGGAGACTTACAGAAAGATATTATCTTCAGAACAGTTGTTGGAGATTTTTTAGGTGGGAATTGGCTTGTAGGAGAGACTGAGTGTCGGGTATCTATTCCTAATTTCTTGGTTGTTAGCTCGTTTAATAGCCGGTATAATGTAGCGTCGAGAGGAAGAACAAACTGCCTTGATTGTGCATCTTTCTTTTCACTTAGAGCAGTGTTAGAGTTTGCGGGGTAACTAAAGTCAATATTATTTACTATCTTAAAATCTAGGACTACTCTATTGGCGAATTGATTTTGTGATGTCCTATTTGCTTTTAGAAACTAGAATAGGTAAAGGCCAACAGAGTAGTTAGGTTTAATTTAGCTGCGAAGCTGGTTTAGAAAGCAATATAAGGAAATAAAAGCGTGGAGGGCTACGATTCTAGTTAAGAACAAGAACATTATTTATATGAACTACAATTTCGATTTTCTGTAAAAAATTAATATTCTATAGCTTTATAAATCTATAATATTATAGTTTGATTTGTAATGACATTAAGTTAGGATAAAGAAATAACATAAGTAATCACCAAGACGCTTCAGTGGATGATGTTTCGATGCCAAGAACGCGCCATTTTAGATGTACGTTCAGCACGTAGAACAAATAAGCCATCGATGAGAGTGTATTAGCTGGCATACGGAGTTAAGCCTCTTACATTTTAAAGCAAGTCTTCAAGTCATTAAGTCCTAAATGATTGAAGAGATGCACCTAGAAGGATTAAAGCATCGGGATAATTACCTTTGAAAACGAGAGAGTGTGCTAAATTCCTAATACTATAATGTATTAGAATTCTAATGCTCCTTAAATGGATATACCATTCCCTATATCAACCATGAAACTAAGTTAAACCTTGAGTTCAAGAAAGGTTTGGTAGAAGTTAGTGGATGCCGTCAGTAGACCGCAGGAGGATTATGCAAGTCACTATGAAGGTGCCAACAGGTCTGTACTCCAAAAATAAATAGACGGATTGTGAGCTATCAACACAGTAGCATATTATGCTGAATATACTACATGGGTATGGATGATTATAAGTCAGTCGTGAGCAGCTCCCTAGATTAATAATTTGGAGGTCTTTGCACTGGTCAATACTTAATGACTGAGAGATACTGACGGCCTAGAAAACAAAGTGTTCGAGCGGAGTTCTATAGAGTTCATAGTTAACTTGTCAATTTTATCATCGACGCTTTGGTAGGTGCATAATCAGAGGGAGAAAAATGATAGCTCCTTGTAAAATACTCCGAGTAAAAGCAGCTCAGCTCCGTTGGTTGATTCCAGTAAAATATTCTCTTTAGCTACATTGCAATCATGCGGCACTTGTGACACCTAGAGGATGGCAGAATCTTTACCGCGAGCTTCAGGTCTTTCTAAGAACGAGGGCGTGTATATTGAAAGGCTAAAGTATACCTTGCGAATCAAAAATATAAAGAAAATCATTATTTGTTGTGATATCCTATGTGCCACCTTAGGCACCACATCGCTTATTGCACGTGACTTCCACTTTAGGTAGTTCCATTAGTTAGCTCTTCTACTCGTACGTAGTTATTACCGTACACCACCATAATATATTTGAGTAACCCCGATTACGCAACCTCTTGCTGTGCTTAATTCAACATTATTTAAACGAAGGAATTCATTATAAATACCAATATTTTGAGAAGTGTCTCAGCCTGCAGTACTTTTCTGCGCCTTAGCCGTAAAACCCTTGCTCATTTAGTGGGAATGCTGCCAAGTAAAACCTAAGAGAAACCTCAAGCATTTTGAAGCGAGTTTAGATCTCTGGAAACATTTAGAGTAAACAAACTTGGAAGAATTTTGAGGATTGATGGATAAATTAAAGTTAGATCATCTCAAATTTATTAACGAAAACGCTACAATGAGGGACTCCTATGCTGAATTAAAAGTTGTATTAGGTTGAGTGTGTGGAGAGCTGATATTGTTAGCGCTCTCGAACTTGGGAACAGGAATAGGAATGGTCCAAGGAAAAAAGTTTGTGGATTTAACTAATTAATGTTGCTGGCATCTCCTCTCTCTCGCTTTTAAGGTTGCAATTATCTTTTGAAAGCCTAGACTAGATCGAAAAGAGCCGGAAATAATTTATATAACCTCCGGGATTAGAACATGCATCTAATAATTATGAATCCGCGTGCGGCTTCATTTTCTCTAGTGTTGTCAAATATAATAAATAAGGCCACCTCAAACTGAACTCGAGTAATAGATAAAGTGGTGTGACAGGCAATTAAAGCCAAAAATTACGAGAGCGAATGTTGATCAGGGTGTTAGGATGACATAACGTGACTTACTGTAATTTGTCAAGCTTTGCCGAATGTGACAAGGGAGGTACGAATGCTGTATCGCGAATCTTTTTCCAGGAGACCGCCTTTACTCTGCACTCATCAACGACCTTCCTAATTCTGTTGCATTGACCTGTTAACCTCTTCATTGAGTCGTATTTCTTGTATTTCTATTCATTGTTCCTTCTCAGTGTACCAATCCCCTAATGTCAACGCCGAGTACAATGCCTCCAGGGAAGGCAGTCCCAGAGTTCGCGTCATCAACACCACATTCATCCGTTTGGGATCGGATATCTAAGTGGGCATCCGAAAACAAGGCGGTTGTATATACGATTGCTGGTGTGGCAATAGTCGTTACTGGTGCTGGTGTCGCATATTATCTTACCGATTCAGTATGTAATGAATCGGAGCTCAAATCCAGGTCGTGAGGCCATTGCAGAACTGACAGATAACTCCACAGAAAATTACTACAGTTGGCCGGGATGATTCATCAAAGAAGTCAAGTAAGGAAAAGAGACGACGGAAGAAGGATGAAGAAAAGAAGGCCAGTGATCCGGAGAAAGCAGCAAAAGCTTCCGAGCCCAAGCCTAAGACACCGATCGTAGAGAGTGCGGATGAGCTACCTGAAGTTGATGAGTCTACAGTTGGGAACCTTTCAGAACAAGAACGAAAGGAATATGCTGCGAAGCTGAAGGCGGCTGGTAATACGGCTTATGGGAGCAAGGACTACAACAGAGCTATCGAACTCTATGGCAAGGCAATCATCTGCAAACCGGATCCAATTTTCTACTCCAATCGTGCTGCATGCTACAACGCTCTAGGTGAATTCGAAAAGGTTATTGAGGATACGACCGCCGCTATTAACCTCGATAACGAATACGTAAAAGCTTTGAACCGAAGAGCTAGTGCATATGAACATCTTGAGAAATTCAGCGAAGCTCTTCTTGATTTCACGGCAAGCTGTATAATTGATGGTTTCCGCAATGAGGCTAGTGCACAAGCTGTTGAGAGACTGCTTAAGAAGGTGGCGGAGGCAAAGGGGAAGGCTATCCTCGAGACCAAGGCTAAACGTCTTCCTAGCCCAACTTTTGTTACGAACTACCTCCAGAGTTTCCGCGCGCGACCTCGGCCTACAGGCCTAGAAGAAAACATTGAGTTCTCAGAAGACTCTGGAAAAGGACAGCTACAATTTGGTCTCAGTGCTATGGAACAGAAGACCGGTGATGGATATGAAGAAGCTGCTGCTGCATTTGATAAGGCTTTGGAATTGGGTGATCTGGGCACATATGAAGCGTTTGCCTACAACATGCGTGGAACTTTCAGATATCTTAGAGGCGAGAATTTGGAGGCTTTAAGTGACCTGACAAAAAGCGTTGACTTGGACCCATCGTTAACGCAGAGTTTCATCAAGCGTGCAAGCATGCACCTAGAGCTTGGTAGGTCCCTCTATTATTTCATATAATAATTTTATTTAATGTCATATAGGAAACAAGGATGCTGCTGCCGATGACTTCGAAAAAGCAACGGAGCAGAATAAGGATGATCCCGATATCTACTATCACCGAGCACAACTTCATTTTATCTTAGGCGAGTTTGCTGAAGCTGCAAAAGACTACCAGAAGTCAATCGATCTGGACCCTGAATTCATTTTCTCGCATATTCAACTTGGTGTGACACAATATAAGATGGGATCTATTGCTTCATCTATGGCAACATTCAGACGATGCATCAAGAATTTTGATAAGGTGCCTGATGTCTATAACTACTACGGAGAACTCTTGTTGGATCAGCAGAAGTATCAGGAAGCAATCGAGAAATTCGATACAGCAGTTGAGATGGAGAAGCAGACAAAGCCTTTAGGCATGAATGTGCTACCTTTGATTAACAAAGCATTGGCCCTTTTCCAATGGAAGCAGGACTTTGCAGAGGCAGAGAAGCTCTGCGAAAAAGCCCTTATCAGTAGGTTTCCCTCTCCAGCTACAACTGTGTCTTATTAATTCATATGTAGTCGATCCCGAATGTGATATTGCTGTTGCAACAATGGCACAATTATTACTCCAGCAAGGAAAAGTGACCGAGGCTCTAAAATACTTTGAGAGAGCTGCAGAGCTTTCTCGAACCGAAGGGGAGATTGTTAATGCTCTCTCCTATGCTGAAGCTACACGGACTCAACTAGAAGTCCAGGAGAAGTATCCTCAGCTTGCAAACAGATTGCAAGGAATGGGTGGAGGGTTCGGTGCTGGAGCGCGGTAAGGGGGTGATTTCAACGGGTTATGGTAATGCGGGATGAAGGTCCGAATAGTTAGGAAGGTGGATGTGAGATTTCGTACCACTGGCAGTTTATGGCATGGTAAAGGTACTCTGGTTAACGAGAGCCATCATCAAATATACTTGTAACTAATACTCCTCTTTCCACTCAAAAAGAGTGTGTATAGTAAAATGACAGAAGTTTTTGTTTTTTTAACACTCTTCCTGCTAAGAAGTTCAAGGTATCCCCCACGGTTAGTCAAGTTGCTTTGGGCCTAGGTGGTTGCTAACCTTCGACTATGCCGCGGGATATGGAGACTCACAAACGTATTCTCCATTGCATGGTGACAACGTGGACGACCAAATACCACATCGTTTCTCACTAGCGACGTCACATCATAGGTATCCGCAATCATACAAGTTGTTACCGCTCACCAGCGAAATAATGCCTAGCTCAGGCTCAAAGCCAACACAAATTCTCATTTTAATCCTTCACAGCCGCCACCAACAATATATAAGAATAACAATAGAGGGCCGTCAACGGATACACGTAACAATAAGGCCAACATTGTACGACCCGCGGCGGCTAGCAGTAGACGCCTCGTGGTCGCGTTTCATTTTCAAGTAGACCTAGTTGTGAGCTCGTAGCCATCTTATTGTTGGCTGCAGGAATTCACAGCCCGAAAACGCTTATCTGTAGGAAAGTGTTCAATTGGTCATCTGCTTTTGACGCCCTCCAATAATATACAGAACAACCTTCGCGATCTGTATACTGTGGTGTTGGGATAAATAATTCACCCCCTAGTAAGTGGCAAAGCCCAGATTCTAGCCATGTTATTGGTCAGGACCCCATCTAGCGAGACGGATAGACTTGCTAGGGGGTGAATTATTTATCCAAACACCACAGTAGACGCTGCCGCGCCGCGGCCGGGCAGAATCCGCAAGGCACAGCACATCAAATTTATGTACTCACATACACAACTTGAATTATTAAGCTTGACCTAATTGCATGTCTAGACATCGAGCGATTTTATTCTGTTAGATTCTAGGTCTAGATCTCAAGAATGGAAAGTGTCAGAAAACTGGTGTAAAATAATGTTCTGCGGATGTAATAACTCTGACCACCTCCAAAAATCTCCCAATCCAATTAGTGGATCAGAATGATTCTAGGTTAAAAGATCCAAATACAGCATCAAAATGGCCTATAATTAGCCCAGTGGATTAGTCCGTAAGGCAGGTGCGCACAAGCCACATCTACCTACTGTTAAAGAAGGTTACTTAGTGACAAGGGTGTGCACGGCCCCCATAGTGCTGCCGCTTGCGCACTCGCTGAGTCGTTACCACCAACTACAGCACGAAGCAACCGAGTACGGACTCAATTGAATTTTGCTCAGGTTCCATTTTAGGAAGTAAGAAATCGTCCGAGTCCGATGAGATATCACCTGAAACAGTTACTGCTCTATCATACAGTAGTAATCATGTACGAGGCGGGAGGGTCTGTCTCCAGGTAACGGAAAAACAAAGACGGGATTCAACTTTAGACACTCGGACAGCAGATCCTCCGCTTGCTCTCGGACATATGACAAGTAAGCATCCCGAGAATTCGAAACAAAACTAAACAAAACCGTCAAAGAAACATGATCTGAGCTCAAGGGTTGCGAATGCCAAAGGCACTAAGAGCGTACCGAAGAGTCTGCCGAGTATCGTCAATGGAACGAACGCGATATGATCGTCGAAACAAAGATTGGAATCATAATTGAAGAACCTAGTCGTAAGTCAGAGCTTCTGTTCTGTTCTGTTCTACGAAGAAGGATACGATCATGGTCTGAGTTCATTTAAAATTTTGTCATCCACAATTTGCCGACGATGTAAGGATAATTGCTCCGTAAGATCCGTCCTAACGGAATGGATACAGTACAGTACAGTCAGCGCGATCTGTCTCAATTACTGGAGCGAGGTACTGTAAAACAACCCCAACTTCGACCCTTGTGGCACTCTTAGAGACAGAGCGCGGTCAGGGCGTTCGCAACTTCGCAGTAGTCGTCGCGAGTAGAAAGACCTGTGCCGTACGGGTACAGAAGGGCAAAAGCACATCAGAGAGCTCCATTTGGTGCCGACGGGGAAACAAAAGAACATCAATGAGGGGGCTAGCACAACGGTTGCGGTGTGGTCGAGCCGTGTCTGCTCTGGTGTTGCACGAGGTTCCTGCACCGTCTGGGATCCGGCAGAGGTGGAGATGAACGGGATCAATGTTTGTGTGCGGCGTGGAAGTCTTCTGCCGCGAGGCTATGGGGAACTGGTATTCCGAGACCTCTCACGTCTTTTCCTCCTTTCCATACGAATTCTATACCAAACATGGCAACATCTTTGTCATGTCCCATTTAGGAAACTTTGTTTTGTCAAGCGCTACTTCTACTTTGCTGACCTCGTGGGTCCTGGCAGGTAGTCGGTACGGAAGTTCTTGGTCCCGGTGCGCGTGCGGCGTTGGCGTGGTGGCTGGAGCTTTTTCGCCTTCTGGGCCTATCGCGCCAACACGTCAACGCCTCCGGCCCGCTTAATATGCCAGCCCCTGCCGCCCAGGTTCTGAAATTAGCAGCAAATATTGACATGCGCGTGTGTTTTAGTACGGCACTGTACATTCGTACCCTTCTTTTGTCCCGCAGCCAGCAAAGAAGAGTACAGTACAGTAAGAGCCTTGCTGGCCTCGCCTTGTTAGACCCTGGGCAGACTCGAAAGGATCGATGCCTTTAGCTTTTAGACCCCGTAAGCGCAGGGGGTCCTTGTTGGCAGTGTCCCTTGGACTTGCAGAACCAACATGGGGACTACTACCTCACAAGTGAGTATAAAGATGAACCGTCCCGTCGTCTTCTGGACTCATCATCCACTCAACACAAACGCATTGAAGATCTTCCTAGTTTCCTTTACGTCTCTTTAGTCTTTCTGGTTTTTGGAATTCTCATCTTTTCCTATTTCTCTTTTTCTATCGACTCTCAGCCTCTCTCTCAAGACTATCTAATTCCACCAATCATGCATTCCATCAGCAACCTGATTCCTCTTATTGGCTTGGGCCTTACCACTCTCCTTCAGCTGTCATCAGCAGCTCCAGTTGACGCTGCTGTTGAAGCTAGAGGTTTTGGTAGAGGTTTTGGATGCGCTCCTTCTCATCCAACCAAGACATCGACCCCTACCCTTCCAGTTAATGGAGGTTTGTACTCCTCAACCATTTTCTATATAATTCACCAAAGCTAACATTGTAACCTAAAAGGTCCAACTGAACTTCCGGCCCCCCAGACACCATTCAAGTTTGTTGGCATTGGCCGTGGTGTTCAGAATTACACTTGCTCCGATGTTGGTGCTACTCCGGTTTCCATTGGCGCAGTAGCAACTCTCTTCGATGGCACCCATCTCGCCGAGACCGTTGAAGAAGAACTCTTCGCCATCCCAGAGCTGGCAGTCTTTTTGCCTATCCCAGAAAAAGCCTTCAGGATCCCAATGAGTCCCCTAATTGGTATTCTCGGCAACCACTACTTCGACTCCGCTGGAACCCCAATCTTCAATCTCACCAGTGTCGACGATGTTCTCTTCGGCAAGAAATTGGCTGATATTCCTGCTCCTCCAGACGCTAACAAGGGCGTTAAAGGTCTCGGTGCCGTTGACTGGTTGACTCTCTCCGATAAGGGAGGCTCCAAGGGTGTTTCCACCGTCTACCGTGTTACCACTGCAGGTGGATCTCCACCAAAGAAGTGTGCGTCGAAGGATCTGATCGTTGAGCAATACTCTGCACTCTACTTCTTCTACGAGTAAATATGGAACGATCGACATGCATATATGATGGGGGAATGATAGAATGATAGAATGGCTAAATAATTGCATCATTTTTTTTATATAAAATAGGTGTGGTGGCAACTTGTTAATGTTTTATGGTATCAAAATAGGGTTTGGAAATGTATATATAATTTATGTCGTCACTTTCTGCATTACATATTACATCTTTAGAATATAAATTATGCTTCATTGCACTTGCACTTGCACTTGCTTCTCTTCCTGTGTTTTCTTAGACCTACATCCAAGCTAATTAAATTAGGTTTAGATTTTGGAAACAACTGTATGATTTGCACTAGTCTACTAAGCTCACTCAAAGTCAGGTGAGTGGTGTAAAAAGGACTACGGCGCTACGATTGATGCACAAGTGTTTAAATACAGAATAGGGTAGTATTCAACATATGGATCAACAACTTTCTTATGGAAGACCCGTAATAATAAAATGACGCTGACGCAATCGGAGATACTACTGTCGTATTCAACAGGCACGAATGGTAATCTATCGCTGGTAAAGATTCATCCTAGGTACAAAAATATCATCAAGATCGTGAACATGTTTTTCTGGCCGATAAAAGATATCCTCCTCCTTCCCCGCTCCCTACTTAGTTCCATAACACTGTCAATCGTTAGACTACATTACAAAGTAGCCAAGTTCGTCCTCCCTACCCAATTCAAGTTGGAAGGCAAACCCCCCGCTAAACAAATACTCCAAAATCATATAGTCTTCAAGTCTATTGATGCATAGCGTCCAGACCACCCTGGAGTTCTTGTTCTAGCCCAGTGGCATTATGCGCATATGCCTCCTGTGGTCTTGGGTCGTCTGAAGCCCAGCCGCCATTCCCTTGAGGAATAGGCACCGTAGGGCCTTGACCTTGTCCTTGCTGTCCCGGTTGAATCCTCACATGTTGCCTGAACTTATGCACTTCATCGAGAATCATCTTCCTCATCTCACCCACATCCTCTACGACTTCGAAGTCGAAGTTGAATGTAGTAGGACAGCCAGGTTCATCAGATGCGTCATGCCAGATGTGCAAGTATGGATGCTCGAGGGCTGTCTCGACAGAGATTCGAGATGAGGGATCGAAGGCTAGCATTTGGTCAAGGAGGTCGAGAGCATCAGGGTTGGCAGTAGTGAAGAGGCTGGGGAATGGTCGTTTGGCCATGAAAGGAAGGTTGCGCACATATTCCTGGGCTCTAGGAGAGCCAATTCGAGATAGAGTCTCTTCGTTCGGTGTGCCGAGAATGTGGAGGATTTGGTTGAGTTGATCGACATAATCTCGGCCTTTGAAAAATGGACGGCCTCCAAGGAGTTCGGCAAGAATGCAGCCTACAGACCATACATCGACTATATTTACGTGAGAAATTATTATAAAAGTTGCTTCATTCCTTAAACTCACTAGCTTTTGTGTAGCTTTGGAAACTCAGCATGATTTCTGGTGCACGGTACCATCTAGTGGCAACATATTCTGTCATATATCCTGCATTCTCTTCTGGGTCCACGGAGAAACCTCTTGCGAGGCCAAAATCACAGATCTTGAGCTCGCAGTCAGCATTGACCAATAGATTTCCCGGCTTCAAGTCACGGTGAAGGACGTTTGCTGAATGAATATATTTAAGACCACAGAGGATTTGGTAGATGAAGGATTGAAAGTGAGCATCAGTGAGAGGCTGGCCGGACCGAATGATCGCCGCCAAATCGCATTCCATAAGTTCTACCCTCATGGTCAGTAATAATGTAGAAGATGTTCAGAAGGTATCTCACCTTCATAAAGGTATGTCTCATTGAAATTATCTGGACGAGGAATATCCATATCATAGAGACATGTGATCTGCGATTGTTAGACGGATAGTTGAATCGAACAACGGCAGAACTGCACATACATTGCGATGTCCTCTAAAGTGTTGTAGAAGCTTTATTTCACGTAGCGCACGCTTTGCAAGGATTTTCTTGCTGAAGACATTTGTAACTTTCTTGATGGCCACGCCTTCGCCGGTCTGGGCATTCGTAGCAGCACTGTGGGGTAACAAAAAGTCAGAAGATATACTTAAACCCCTACAATCTAACGGAGATCACAAGCACGTACCAAACAATTCCATAAGCTCCTTGACCAAGCTCTTTTGTCACAGTATATCTCTCATCAACGATGAAGTCTTGGTTGAATACTTTAAAAACCTTTCTGCCTTGAAGGTCCGCCATGGTGTCTTGAGCAGCTAGCTTGATGCTTTCGGGGTAGGATATTGATCTGGAGAACTGAGCAGCGAGCTTTTCGGACAATATATAATAGATAGCGGCAAGGCGTTAAATGTTGGGTGAATGGCGATTGGGGGATGAGATATCTCGTAGCCGCGCGACAAAGCAAGTGAATATATCGACACGATGCGGAATGAAGGCACAGTACTGAGACCAGGGACCGACAATCCTTTCAGATCATAGGCTGGAGCAGTTAGAGACAAAGAAGGCTATATATTCGCGCAGGATAAAGAAGATGACAGAGCGAGTGTTGAGCTGATGGTGATGGTGCTCCTAATGATTGAAAACAGCGGATTTTACTAGCAAAAACCGATGTCAGCCCTCAAGACGTGAGCAGAAGGTTCGCAGCTGCCTCAGCTTGGATGAGGGGTTGGCTTTACGAATCCATACGTGGGGCTCGGGGTCGCCTTTTTGTGTGGCCAATCACTTACTCCTGACCCCTGGGACCCTTTAAGGCTGAGCCCAGCTCGAGTGTCAAAACTTTGACAACGTAAGTCTTTTGCTGTATTGGTGCGGCATAGTTAAAAAGGGAATTTAACTTGTCGAATTCCTCGAGCCTTTGGACAATGCATTATCTTTGACGCCGCTGGCCTGTCCAATTTGATTGGTATAGGCGCTGTGAGCGCTTCGTGACGATGCCATCACACGAGCTGGCGCATAAAGGGGCTTATTTGACCAACGACCATCAAGATCACACTCTGTCGCGCGTTTGACGGGTCTCTTCTTGGTCGCCTTAGTGTGGATTGGTTTTAAGCTATTGGGATTGGAAAAGTTCTCGAAGCTAACAGGGAGCTGCTATTGAGGAGGTCGCGCTTCGCTTTGATACGTGGCTCTTGCCGGCGTATATCTTCAACATATGTAGGTGTCTTCTTTTACAGATTATCAACATCATTGGTTCTTGTTACCTGCGGCCATTTCTCTTTTTGTTTTGTCATGAAATTGGGTTGGTGAAGCAACACCAGTTACCTGTGCGGCGTAAACAGTGCCACCAACTTGGTAACTGTAGAGCTGTCTTTGATTAGTATGTTGGTGGCCCCCTTTCCAATTATTGCATCGTGTAACTCCTCTTCTGCAAGAATATCACATTGTGAGCATCCTGGATCGAAAATTTGGGTGGAAGACTTCAGACAATTAAATCAAGAAATGAATTTCTTTTAGCTACTATGAACGTTTCCGTTACTGTCTGGAAGATACGTTAGGAGAATATCTCAAATGACAATTGTGCTGGGCAGTATTCCCAGTGGTTGTAGACTCAAATTTAAAACGTAACCCTGTTAGAAGTCTAGAATATCCCTTCTTTATCTCCAAACCTATTCTCAATCAAGAAATCTCGAATAATATTCCAGTCCCGACATTGATGCTTTGAACCCGCTCCAGAAAAGCCACCAGTTGCACGTCCGGTTCCATCTGGCACATTGGCATAGTCCAATGTAGTATCCCCTGCGCAGAGGATACTTTGCCTTACTAGAACCGACATCTCTTTAGCATAGGCTAGGGATAAGAAGACAAGATTATAATTGGATGGATGCTTACTATAATCAAGACAATGGTATTCATGGCCACCGCCAGCAAATCGCGATTTATCCCCTCTAGAATACTTCACAATGACATCTCTTAAACCCCCTGTGGCATATGTTAAATATGCTTAACACCTTGTAGTTACAACAAAATATCTTACTAAACAATGAAGCTGGTGTGTCATCGATGTAGAGTATATCTCTGTGTTCTCAGGATCACCAAGCAGAGGCTTGCTTTCTGGCACATCATACTGCCTGGGGTTTGGAACGCGGACAAATCCAGCTCCAACTTATGTCAACATATTAGCATATTTATACATAAGGAAGCTACATAGTCGAGTCTTTACTTGGCATCATCTGCTTCCATAGCTGATCGCCAAGGATTCCATCATCTTCATACTTCGTGGGGAATTCAAATGCAACTTCTACTATCGGTACTGCACCACATAGTCAGTGTTATACGGCGCAAGGTAGATTCTTGTTCAGTCTACACTAACTCTCTGGAAAGAAAGCTTGTGGAGGCAAGAGGCTGTTGGTTTTAGAGCTTGAATTCGAGATTAGTGGCTTGAGTATGTAGATCATAATTATGTATGAAGGTGCAAGTAGCACTATAACAATAATTGAAATCCATATAAATTTGTTGCTTCTTTCCAGCCTCAATCTTTGGAATTGTAGCCAGGAAATACCCCTTTTTCTCTCATCCTTGTCCTCGGGAGCAATTGGCGCATACATAGCGCTGCCGTTCATTTTGGTCCAGAAAAGAGAAAAGCGAGGCATGCTAGCTTTGAATATGTGGGTTTACACCATCACATAAAGAACACCTACTGCTATAATCCTGGCAGTATGAAAGATCATCTGATAAATTATTTCGATGGTGGGCTATATTGATGTGCATAGGCTAATGACAAAGGCAGCTTTACGGCCGAAAGACTATTGATATATGACCCGAGCATGCAAGGGATCAGACTCAAGAGAACAAAGCCAGGCTTAATTTAGACGATTATTCTGATTGGTATCTCAAAGTTTCTAGGCAAATGCATAAAATGCATTTTAAANTTTTTTTGGTACAGCTTAACCACCATAATTTCCAACTAGGACACAATAACGGCTTCGTATTGATATGGGATTATGAATGCTCTAAATTTATGTCGCATCTTCAACAAGCTAACCTTCAAACCTTTGTGCCGGATCGACCAATATGCGGCGGCTCAAAGAATATATCTAAGGGGAAAGCAGCAGCAATTGCATCATATCCTGCATCATTAGGATGCAGATAATCTCCCGAGTTATACAGAGGATTCAGTTGCGTGTGGTTCTTTGGGTCTCTAACAATCGCATCGAAGTCAATGACATCGTCAAATGTACCGCTATGCCGAATGAAGTCATTTACTCTTTGCCTCGTCTGTTCTCGAAGAGGATCCGAATATGGCTGGATAGCAGTGCTTGGAGCATTGAATGGGGTTATCGTGGCTGCGAAGATTGGAATTCCAAATGTGTGGACTCGCTCAACAATCTGCTTGTATGCCTGGATCAATCGATCTCCAGTGAAGGTCTGGTTAGCCACTGTTGCGTCAGCGGTCCCAATGTCATTTACACCTTCAAATATCATGGCGTATTTGACACCGGATTGGGCTAGAACATCACGATCAATGCGACCGAGGGCATTGGGTCCTAGTCCGTCATAGAGGATGCGGTTGCCACCTGCTGCTTGGTTGACAACGGCGATATTAGCAGTGCTTGCGTTCTTTTGCATCTTTGCGAGCACAAGATCTGGCCACCTAATATGACATTAGTTACCGTAGTGGGAGTCTTAAGCCGCCTGATAACGAACCTGTTGTTCGCATTGTTATCACTGCCTCGACCATCCGTGATACTGTCCCCAACAATAACAAATGCTGAATCTTGAGGTGGGACAAATGCCTCAACCGCACTCAAAAAGAACCTTCAAAAATTTCTGTTAGCTGCTGCGACGAGCTGCACTCAAATGGATTCATACCAATGAGCGGCATTTTGTGTAGAAGGATCAGTCATGTTGGCTGCAGTGGTATAATCACCGAAAGAATACCAAGTAGTTGTACGACTACCTGGATGAGAGGTGATGAAGTTGCTCGCCTGGCCTTCAGCAAGGTACATGGTGACTGAGATCATCTGAAGTGGCTTGATTGCGAAATTTAGAGGATCTGAGACGGCGAGAGCACCGTTAGGGATCACAAAGGATTCATTACCGCTGAAAGTCAACGTATGGATAGAATGGGGCTGAACCGCAGGGCTGCCAGCAACTCCGTCCTGAGGCTGAGCAACTGTGACTTTAGTAATGGGTAAATCATTGAGGCCAAATGCATTTGATATCCTAAGTCGAATCTTGCTCGCACCAATTGACATGTGGAGAGTCTGTCGAATGGTGGAATTGTGAAAGACGAGGTCGGTCTCATTCTATACAGGAGAGCAGGGTCAATACTCGCACGCCAAAATCGATATAAAACCAAGCAGGGGTAGGGAACCAACGAAGGGAGGATTGGGTAGGTTTGCAAACTCAGTCAATTGGGGCATTGCCGTCCAGGTGTCAACCCAGTGCAAGTCAGGGTCAGAGTTGCGACTGTGGACAGTGCGGCGAGTTGGAGAGGCCATTGTTCCGTGGAACAGCGCCAGGAAGAGCACAAGCACGAGACGAGCAAAAGATGTAGCTGCCATGGCTGAAGATACTTCTCCAGGCAACGCTGGTATCACAAGAGCAAGAGACCAATTGACAGGAGCATCGAAGAAAGAGAGAATATATATAGAGCATACGAACCTGAGAGCTACGTTGACTCTCTCTGTTCTCTCTGCAGGTCCGGTGAATACTGGCTAAAGTATTTCTACACAAATCACATATCTGGTGCCATTCCCAAGCAGGCTGCTAGCTTCTGAGAGCTTGGCCCGAGGCGACTTCCCCGCGTTCATCGCATATGAACAAGGAGACACACCCAAGACATTGCAAAATTGTGCAGGAGCCTCAGCTTGGTCGGACTGGTCAAGCTTTTCTCCTTGCCCCACCATGTCTTCCCCAGCCACAGTCATCAACTCAGATAGACCGTCCTGGTTAATCGATGCCCCTTTCGCCATCATGCTCTCTCCATTTTGTGGAATGTTCTGAGGAGCAGTCTATTGACGGGATTGCCTTGAGCCTAGACGTCTTTAGATACGATCATCGCCGGTCGGATGGAGAGAAAAGTACTGTAATTAGGAAGACAAGGGTGCAGATAATTTAGCCTGAGCCACTGGTAATGTTCAGTCGAGCATACGGTCCCGAGAGTCCTAAACTCCGGGGAGAGGGGATCTCCCGCTCCGCTGCTTCAACACGTGATCGCTAGCTCTCAGCTCGAGGTGGCTTTAATCCACCCCCGCCGCTTCTCCACACTTCACTTGACCAGTATTTGCCGGTGGTGCTCTTCATGCACCTGTTAGTACCGGAATCTCGACACCTCCCAAGCGTCTCAGCTTCAGCTATGCTCTTCATGCATGCTCTTCATGCAAAATCCAGTCATTACATTACGTCTTTGGACCGCGTTGTATGGTTACGTATCTGCATCGTCACTTGGAGCTACAAAGCTTCATAATTCGCAGTAGCTCCAATAGTTCTCTAGCCTGTCGGCAAAACTCATCGCTCAATAGCGCACCGGCTGAATGGAAGAATAAGTATTGCCAAATTTCTTCAAATTTTCCTGGAATTGGCTTGCAGGACCTATCCCTAAACGGAGAAAGCTTAGTGCTTTAATTATGATTATGAAGCTGCTTTGTTCTCTTATTATCAGCTGGTTCCCCTGCAGGAACATGCTGTTGTTGGTAGGTCGCTCTCCAAATTCATACCTAGCTGTATTGCACGTCGGAATCACTTTTGTCAATTTCTACAAAGCATGGGAATGTTGCTTAAGACAACTCTTGTTTCTGTTTCCTTGGCCTTGCGTGCCCTTGCGGGCCTAGCTAGCAGTACAATTGCCACGAATGACCAGTTTTCTATGACATACCTCTTCCAAAACAACCTCAACTTCACGGATGACTACAATCATGTCGGAGCCATTCTTCTGAGTGCGATGCGTCCTGCAGATGCTGGCCAAGCATGTGTGAGCCTGAACGAGGCTCTTATCCCAGCATCGACTTTACAACAGCATGCTGAGGACTTTTATTACCAGCTAGCATATAACACTTATGTCGGCCGTGCTGATGCCAATCAGCAGTATTGGATCGCTGGTGGCCAGGTTGTTTCCGTTGGGCCTGTCGTTGGTGACCTTATTTTCTCCTCTCCTAAAAGTGCAAACGCCAAACTTCCTGTATTGTGCACACAATCAGACATGCAAAATGACCCTTCGGCTGTTGCTACCAGCACCAATGGGATCACGGTAGTTTCAGGACCAAATACCTATGTTGGCTTCCGAAATCAGAAGTCCTTCCGCTTCCAAGGGATTCCTTTCGCGGACCCCCCTACCCGATTTAAGTTCTCAACTATGTACTCAGGCAGGGGAGAAACAATCAAGGCCACTGAATATGGTCCTGATTGTGCACAACCAAATGAGGGTAGCGAAAACTGCCTCTTCCTTAATATCCAAACCCCATTTCTTCCCAGGCAAAGACGGAGAAATGACCTGCGTCCTGTTATGTTCTGGATCTATGGAGGCGGCTTTACTGGTGGATCTGGAGCATCTTCTGGGAGTGATGGAGGACAATTGGCTTCTCGTGAGGACATTGTGGTTGTCTCAATCAACTACCGTCTGTCCACTCTTGGATTCTTGGCAATTCCTGGTACTCGTATCAGAGGGAACTTTGGTATATCTGATCAAGTTACTGCGCTTCAGGTGAGTAACTAGACCGTTTTGATAATGGGTAGGAATCACACTGACTTGCGCAGTGGGTAATCGATCACATAGCCGAATTCGGCGGCGATCCGCACCAGATCACAATCATTGGCGAGTCCGCCGGGGCTGGATCCGTGCGAACACTCCTTGGCTCTCCTAAAGCTCTTCACAAATTCCAAGGAGCCATATCTATGTCAAATCTTGGGGGCGGTGTTGATCTTGGATTGAGTGGCAACTATGCCACGACCTACAGCTCTTACCTCACTGTTGAGGAGTCTTATCAGATAGCTGGACAAGCTATTTTCCAGGATGCGGGGTGCACAAACGCTACCCTCGATCTCCAGATCCAATGTTTAGAATCACAACCTGCCCTAAAAATCGTCAATCTCCCCACGGTTGCCCGTTATGTGGTTCAGGATGGCACATATGTGAACACGGAAAACCTTGATGTGGCTAACAAGAATGGTAGTGCGGCATATGTTCCCGTCATTTTTGGCAATGTGAAGAACGACGGTGCTTCATTTTCAACATATCCAACGACTCCAGTGACTACCGAAGTGGAAGGCATAATGGCGTCCCTTGGAATCTCTGAGGCTTATGCTAATGACATTATCAACTCTGGACTGTTTCCATACTATGATACTGGAAATGTGACACTAGACTCATTCAATGTCTCTCAGAGAGTTGCAACTGATAATCAATTCTTATGCATTGATGAGGCAACAATGTATGCTGGTTTCAAATCTGGCGCATTTCCGTCAACATACTATTACCAGATGCAACGGTCCTCTAACGGGTACGACCCCAATGGACTAGGAGGACCGCCAGTTGAGCCTGGATACCCATATGGTAACCCAAATCTTCCATACTTCAAACTTCACGGCGCAGACATGCCATGGGTTTTTGGAAATCTCTCCCCACTTCGTGATGTTAATGATTTATACTCCACGCAGCTAACTTCCGGCTACTTTGCCGAATTTGTGAAAAGCGGGCAACCAAACCCTTCAGAAAGCTATCTTAAAGTTCGAGGTTATCATACCGCTCTTGCGGCGGTTCAGGAAACCGGACCTTGGCCTGCTGTCAATAGTGATAAAGGACCTATGAAACTTCTCGACTACCCATCTTACACTGACAATTTTCAAGATATGCCACAGTGTTTGTTCTTAAATTATTCTATCTCCTATTATTTAGATGGTGGTCTGTAATAGGATTGAAAATCCCAACATTTAATGTTAGTAGTTAATGAATAAAAAATGGCCGATCCTTTTGCTTCCCTGTTTCTGAACGAGCGAAGCCTTAATTGTACTGTACATATGATATCAGTCTATTCATTCTATAATAATACATAATTTCCGCCCCTAATAGTACATAGATAGGTTCGACTTATTTCGCGCCCGTTTCTGCTTCCTCTTCGGCTATCAGTGCCTCAATTTCTCTCTCTCCAAACCACCCTTTCACACTTTCAATGATCTTCTCCAATTCGTCCCCCCCCTCCATAACATCATCGAGGTTGTGAACACTCACTCCACTCCTATGATCTGTAACTCTCTGCTGTCCCCAGTTATATGTTCGAACTTTATCACCCCTACCCATCTTCGCCACACCAACCACACTTCTTCTTAGGTTCATCCTCTCCTCCTCTCGGGCCTCCCTCCTAGCCTGTGCTAATCTTGATCTAAGTACCTGCCATGCTTTCTCCCTATTCTTATGTTGAGATCTAGAATCCTGCATGCTGACTACCGTGTTAGTCGGAATATGAGTCAATCGTATAGCTGAATCCGTAGTGTTGACGTGTTGTCCACCAGCTCCCCTAGCTCTCATAACATCTGTCCGGACATCCAAAGGGTTGACGTAATAGTCACTATTGGGATCGTTGAAGTCGGCCTCCCATATTTCCTGGCCTTCACCCCCTGAGTTCGGGAAACTAGGTAATACTAACACACTGACGGCACTCGTATGCGTCCGGCCTTTACTCTCAGTTGCAGGTACACGCTGTACTCGATGTACACCAGCTTCGCTTCGAAGTTCCCCGTATGCTCCAGGGCTCTCAACTTCCAAGATTGCCTCTGAAAGTGGCGCTTCTCCGTTCGCATCAGTATCACCGTCTGCGGTCTCATATTTCAGTATTGACGTGCGCATTTTCTTCCGAGCACAATATGCCTTGTACATGCGAAGAAGATCTCCAGCAAAAAGGGCTGCTTCGCCTCCTCCAGCTCCGGGTCGTATTTCAATTAAACAAGGAAGCTCAGCAAAGGGATGCTTTGGTGTAAGAGCAGTAGCTAGGGCCTGAGACACAGTATCCAATTGAGTAGCAGTGTATTCAAGGTCCTCAACGGCAAGTTGACGGAGTTCCTCATCAGTGCTGGGGTCCTTAAGAAGTGCATTGAGTTCTGCCAGAGAATTCTTCGTGCTCTCCCATTCCTTCAAAGCTGCTGTCAAGCCTTGTAATTCACCAATTCGTTTCGCAATCTTTGCATCGAAACTTTCTGATGTTTGTTTAACTAATCTATCGTGTTCAGATGCCAATTTTTGCGCTCTTACGAGCAGGATTGGTGAAAAGGAGCCATGACCTGCAATTAGCTGTTAGATTTTACCCGTGAGACACTAAAAGTAAGGGAGAACGGACCGGTGCTTGCAAACCTTAGCTGTCGCAGTCTACCGGTATTTAATAGTGCTCTTAAACATCTTCTCTGAGTCCAGGAAGCGCCGAACATATTCAGGTTGCGTTCGAACCATATTCTTTTCTAATGCTTCACGACTTCCACGAGGCTGAGCAGAGTGATTGGATACTTCCGACCGCCTTCCTATTGCGGGAACGGCAAATGGGGGGCTTCAATAGTTCATTGGAGGGGGTGACTATCTGCCGAGTTCCGCCTTGCAAGAGTGGGAAGGAGTTCAGTACATCTAAGACCGTTTCATTTTCGTAATTGTATTAATTTTTTTAATTGTAGATATCTTGGACAATTCCTGTCAGAACCCACCTAATCATCCCCAAAAATGCCTTTGAACCGCGATTCAGTGTTCCCCGCCACGGCTGAGGACTGGCAGCCTTTCCATAGTAGGCGAAGCGTTGTCCATAGTACTGAGGGCATAGTAGCATGTACTCAACCTCTTGCTGCGAGATGTGGTTTGAAAATCCTGGAAGCAGGAGGAAATGCTGCTGTGAGTTCCTCATACAGAAATGCTAGCTGTCGATCTCACTAACATGTTGTAGGATGCAGCTGTAGCAGTGGGTGAGTGAGTCAAACCAATTGAAAGAGTCTTGCTCATAGATATACAGCTGCTGGTCTAAATTTGACCGAACCTTGCTCCACAGGAATTGGTGGTGATATGTTTTGTCTTTTCTATGACGCAAAAACCAAGAAGGTAGAGGCTATGAACGGATCTGGTCGAGCGGGGATGAAATATTCCCTTGAAAATGTCCGCAGCAAATTAGGACTTAAGGAAGGAGAAGAGGGGAGGATCCCTCTCAAGAACCCTCTGACAGTTACTGTACCAGGCGCGGCAGCTGGCTGGGTGGATACTGTCGAGAGATTCGGTAGTGGGAAGCTGACCTTGGAACAAATCCTGACACCTGCAATCGAAATGGGTGAAAAGGGATACCCCATTTCTGATATAGCATCTCACGGGGTAATTAGAATTCTCTTTAAGAATCTATGATTATATGCTGATATTTCTTCTAGTGGAGATCTGGAGCCCAGTCTTTAATGGGGGCGTCGCCAAATTATGCGGAACTGCTCATAAAAGATGATGCTGCCCCAGGAGGCTACAGAGGGCCAAAACCCGGCGAGCTATTCAAAGCACCAAATCTCGCTCTAACATTCAGAACTCTTGCAAAGGAGGGCAAGAAAGGATTCTACACTGGCAGAATTGCCGAGCAGATTGTTAAAGTTGTTCAAGATCAAGGAGGAATGCTCGAACTGGAAGACTTGCAACGTCATATGGAGTTAGGCACTGAGCCTGTGGAACCCATATCCTACGTTTTCAGAGGTCAGGGTTATGGGAAAACCAAGGGGAAGTTTACTGAGTCCGATCAGGGTGACCATGGCGTGGAAGTTTGGGAACATCCACCGAACGGTCAGGGAATAGTCGCCCTCATGACTCTCGGGATTATGGAAGCCCTGGAAGAAGCTGGAAAGATCCCAACTTTCAAAGAGAACGAGCACAACTCCGCTGAATATCTGCATGCTATCATTGAGTCACTCCGTATTGCTTTTGCAGACGCAAGTTGGTGGGTATCAGACCCTGCCTGCTCCAAGATCCCGATGAAAGAACTAGTATCCAAGGAGTATCTCGCTGAACGGGCCAAGCTCTTTGATCCAACAAAAGCGTCAAAGGAAATCTTTGATGTCGGAAGTCCAGCTCATAACCACTGTGACACGGTCTACTTCTCAGTATCTGACAAATATGGCAATGCAATTTCTTTTATCAATTCTAATTTTATGGGATTTGGCTCTGCTATCATTCCAAAAGGTTGCGGCTTTTCATTACAAAACCGGGGTGGAAACTTTAGCCTTGTCAAAGGTCACCCAAATGCAATTGCTCCAGGAAAGAGGCCATATCATACAATCATCCCAGCACTAACCACCAATGTTCATGATGGAAGTCTACACTCCGTCTATGGAGTTATGGGTGGCTTCATGCAACCACAGGGTCACGTACAGGTCCTTCTTAATATGCTTGCATTCAAATACAATCCCCAAGCTGCCTTAGATGCGCCAAGAATCTGCATTGGTGCAGATCAAATTCCAGGTTCCAGCCAAGGACAAAAAGTCTTTTTGGAAGATGGTATCAGTGATGAAGTCTGCGAGAAACTGAAGGCTATGGGACATGAAGCTGTGATTTTAAGAGGATATATGGAAAATACTATGTTTGGCAGAGGCCAGGTAATCAGGGCACATGAAGAAGATGGCCAGATAATATATTCAGCAGGCAGTGACCCTCGAGGTGATGGAGGTGCCTATCCTGCATAAAGGCTATAACTTCAAACATGTTTAGATATCCTAATTTATAGCAACTAGTGGGGCGATAGTAAATAAAATTTCATAGAGATATCACATATTTCAGGAGGGTCAGGCATTATTGGCTTCATAGCTATATTACAGGTTTCTAAATAGAGAGCATCAGGAGATTTGCTCTTGATCCCCAATGAGATAGTCCACCACACTCCGTCTGTAGCAAAGCTGAAATCCCGATTCCCAAATACAGAACTGACCCCTTGTAAATGATCGTGGTTCTTCTATGACGTGCATTCCTGCCAACTATGCTATCATGGACTCCGTATAATACAAGTGGAAATGATTCAGATGTTGATTTTGTGGGTATTGAACCTTGACCAACTCCAAACGCCTCCTGTCAAATGAAATTAACAAAAGCACCCTCCTTCTTACCACATGGTGATATATATATCCCTTCAGTCATGAAGAAAAGTGCATTTCGCTCCCTTCGCACATTTTCCTTCCCTCCAAAATTTGCAAGGCTTCTTCTTGCCTTTATATTCGCCGTTCTCATCGAAAAGATCTTCATTCCGGTTAGACCATTGCTTCTTGCCTTGTTGCTTGTTGGAATTCCTGTCATCATTGGAAGTTGTATGATTTCCATCTTTATTCCAACTAGCATCCCAACCAGACTGGAGATTATGGTTGTGATTTTCATAGCCTATGCCACTACCATTCGTACCACCGTTGCCGATGTCAAAGTGTTGATAAGGAAGTTCACTTGGGATATTCTGGCCCGTCTGCAGACCAGCTAGGATGCTCTGCACCTGCTGTGTGACGTCTGGGTATGCCAATGATTGAATACTTTTTTGGTGATCTTGTGGTAGATATGCTTGTATCTGTGCAGTTGATAGTTGCTGATGCATCTGTGGTGCTGGATACGTTGATTGTGACTGTATGGGGGCAGCTTGCATATTCACCATTCGGGCATCTGCAGCCTTTTTTCCCGCGATTGCTTTGTCTCTGTTGTAACCCTCCCACCAATGTGCCTTTCCAGATTCACTCATCCACGTTGGTGGTTCAATAGGAGGGTATACTTTACCCTTTAATTGACTCACGATGCGAGTGATGTTTTCCCATGCTGCACTTTCCTCGGGAGACATTGTAATGGTGTGTTGAGGTGGACGTGACTGCTTTGTGCCTCCAAGTTGTTGCAAGATCGTTGGTATATTCGTTGAGGAAGTAGATTGCTGTGATGCTTTGCCGTTTCGTTCTTGGAGTCGTTGAAGATAAAATTTCACAGCTTGTTGCCAACCGTACTGGCGCACTTCTTGAAGTCGCTGAAGAAGCCACGGAGCATTGGGCTCCTTCAACAGTATCTCCTTAGTACCGTCACTCAGTTCTGTTTGGGGTGGTTCCTTTGCTGTAGCTGGCATATCATTTGGATCAGTATAAACAATCATCAACTCTAGCGCTTCACGGCGGGCCTGGACCTCTTGCTCGTGCGTTGTAAAGGTGAGATCGCCGCCTCTAGTGACAAAACCTTTACCAAACAATGGAGATTTATCTAATTCACTGAAATCAATGTGGATAAGATCAGGATAGGGCCGGTCTTCAAAATCACCAGACCCCTCATCATCATCAAGACTAGCCATATCCACTAATACACGTTGCTTATGCATCATGCCCTCCAGTCGATCATCGTGTGCATCTCTTAGCATATTATCTTGCCGGCCTTCGTCTTCAGCTATTTCATGGATAAACAGCCTCACATTTTCAAGCTCCGTGCCTTCCTTAAACCTAACCCTAAGATGTCGTCTGCTCTCTTTTCTTTCCCGACGCTTCTTCTCTTCCGGTGTCTCGGGGGGGCGTGGTGGCGCGTCAGGAGCCTTTTTAGGTTCAGGAGGTTTATCAATACTTGCTAAAATTGCCCCTAACCTGGATTCCGTAGGTGGAGAAGGCTCTCGTTTTTTGACAGGAGGCTTCACATGGGGTTTAGATCCAGTTCCTAGTAGATTGTTCGCTAACAAATTGGTAGGACGCTTCGCTGGTACAATCTTTGAAGGTGCCGCAGGAGTTCCAGCTACATCGGCAGCGAACTTTTTGTTCGATTTTCCATTTGTCCCCTCCCCATCATGTGGCCTCTTCGTGGAGATAGAATTGGGTGTGAGCTTTGGAATCTCAGCAGCACGAGGTTTGACAGCTTCCGAGCTAGGGACAATCTTCTTCTTGTTCTCGTCCTGCACAGGCTCTTTCTTTGCCTTTGTTGCTCTCTCCTTAGCCTCTATCGTGTTGGAAAGAATTATCGAGATCCATTTTTTGGCTTCATCGTCCCCTTTCTTATTCCAGCGTTTCTGTATGCTATCGAACTTAAGTTTCTTCAAAAGCTCATCAGACATTGTTTGAAATTTGGCAAGTAAGTTAAATACGGCCTTTGGTAATTTCCCAAGAAAGTCTTCAGCTTTTATACAATCAATCAAAGTTGTTGTCAATGCATTAACTAGTTTCTGATGTCCTCCAAGGTTCTCAACTATGGCAGGATATCCAAGCTCATTCGCAGCATTGATGATTTGATATAGGCTTTCAAGAAGAACGCTACGCTCACTCTTCAGTTTGTCAATCTCTGCTTGCTTTCCAGATGCCGCCTCTGTCTGTTGAGAATTGGCTTTGATTTTAGACCTTTGAGACGTCACGAACGTGCCGTACTCCTCAATCGCCCCCTTTATAACATCCGTACTTGGACTAGAAGCTGGGTCTTTCCAGACAATGCCTATAGAATCCCAGCGTGCGGCAGCAGGGATATCAGTAGGTCGCGTCTTGCCACGGATCTACAAGGTATTTGTTAGCACCGTACAGGATATTCATCTCGTATATAGTCAATAATGTTAGGAAATTAATGATTTATTTTGAGGTCACATAAAATGGATTGATTAGAATTGAAATAAAATGAACTTAGTATTAATCTTACCTCACTGATATCTGTCAAAATCATTTCGTCGTCTTCGTAGTCAGATTCCTCTTCTGAACTAGATTCTTCCGTAGAGCTTTCTTCGCTCAATGGAGATGCACCCTTAGTTACAGTACCCACACTACTATTGTCTTGAATGTTTGTTGCCTTGGCGATAATCGGTTTATTGCTTGTGACATCTTTCACCAAGCTCACCGCAATCTTTTTCGGTTTTGGAACCCGCACCTTCTTACTAGTGATGCGTGCTGGTGCACCAAAAGTTTCTTGGAAAGTCACAGTCAGCATGAGGACATCATGAGAGCGTAGACAGAGGTGGAGAACTTACTAGAAATGTCAAGACCTGGGACCAGAGGCTTCCCGCTTGACGACCTACGTGGATGATACTTTGGAATCGCACCTAAACCAATGTTACAAATAGTTAATAAATGTCCCTCAAAAGATATGAACTATATGAGTAGGAAATATACTAACTCTTTAAGTCATTATATATGATAGGATCATCTGAAAATGTAAGAAAAGGGGCGTAAGAAAGGTGTAGGCGAGGTGAGCCATTTGTTGCTGTCAAGAGTTCTGGATGTGTGATTCTTAATCCTGTAGGCTTTTTGGTACCCACACGAGGCAATTCGACCACAGCATTATTGGTAGCAGCTTTCTTAAGACCGGGACTGTGGTTATGTTCCACCGAAGGAGCATATGATGTTGGAAGACCGCCTGTAGGGACTTTTGTCTCCTGGGGCGGTGCTTGTGCTAACTTGGGAGAAGCATAGGCCGCTAAAGTTTCAGTGAAACTTTGGCTGCCTCCACCGTACTGCCTTGGCTCATTACGTCCAGTGTTTGCGGTGTTACTATCAAGAGATTCCGTCAAGCCAGGTTGAGATACGGGAGACTGAGTATTCTGTGATGGGGGTAGAGAATATCCAAATCCACTATTTGTACTGTGGACGCTGTTTCGTGGGTCGACAAAGTATTCTGGAGGACTTTGCTGGTTCCCTAATTGGTAGCTGTATGGAGAGGGACCATTTTCAGCTCCGGTTGTCGTGCGTTGGTATGGAGATGGTGAGATGGGAATATTTGTTGGCTGGCTCGAAGGTAAGTTGTATTGAAGGCTTTGAGGAGCAATAGTATTATTCCCTGTTCCCGAGGGTGTATAATAGTATGAGTCTTGAGGCAGTGTGGTGGTGGTGACCGGAATGTGAACAGATGAAGCATTGCTTTCTATATGATAGGGTACTGAGCTATAGATGTCTTGCGGTGCAGTGCTCTGATATGGCGTAGTATATGGAGAGTTAGAGTATTGCATCGGAGTATATGATTGTTGATGAGACATATCATAATGATTATAAGCCGGTTGATTCCCTGGGTACTGAGCGAATTGATCATGTGATGGCGCGTGAGGCTCTTGATACATATATTGCCCCTGTGCGCCCTGCCACGGGGTATTATTGAGGAGATCCTCATCAAGAGGGTAGGGGAGCTCCTCTTGGATGTATCCATGGGGGTGATTCCCTTCCATGTTTAAGGAGTGAATATTGTCACGTGAGGTTGATGCTTGGATGGGAGGGGTAGTGCGGCTTTAAAAAGCAAGTGGGTGTGGCTTTATCGAAGATATTTTAGGCCGAGCTCCGGCTTTTCGCTAGAGGTGACCAATTAGCATGTGAGCCTGAAAAGACTGCCTTGAACGAGTCGCAAGTAATCAAAGATCAGTCGGCACCTGCAACCAGGGAATCGTCCGCGGCGTGGTGTGTGAATGGCAAACAAAAGATACGAGGTCTAAACCACCGCGTCTTTGGCCTGCAGTGGACATGCGATGGATTTTTGAGACACAAATGTTGCTTGTTATTATCGCGTAGAACCGCCAAACAAAAGAGTATGGCGCCCTTTGATGCAAATCTTGACCTCCACTCGATGCTGCAGCATGACCTGGGAGCAATCGACTGCAATACGTGAGGCAATTATCGCTGACCCGCCAAGTAACTTGCACGCGCAATCCCTTTCCCCCCACGATCGCAGATACAAAAGCGCTAGCTTAAGTCTAGACGAATTGCGAAGTGATTGAGAGTATCTTTTGTGCAGTACCTTGAGGTGACGTGTGGCTTTTGGTCTTGTTGCAGGCTTCACGGCCTCAAGAAAAAGTGTGTTAAGGTGTCACCGTACCCTTCTAAACGCAAAAGTTCCTTCCTTCAGACTTAACACAACCCTTCCAGCCCAGTCACTTTGTTCAGGTCATATATACGATCATTTGTCTCTGTTAGGTGTCGTGGCCATGATGGCCAGTGGCAGATTTGGATGTTGACAATGGAGGGGATTAAGGAGATGTTGATGTTAGAAGACGAGAGGAGCTTCCTCTGCAGAAGTTCGTGTCGCCTAGGGTGGACTCGTTTAGCGCCGGCTGCAGCAGAATGTGTTAAACCTTTTTCGGCAACGCTGTTCTCGCCGCTCAGGACTGAGGCGCAAATAACCTGGACCTATTTCACTGATATCGCTGATGTGTCCCGAAAAGACGTTAACGGCTTCTTTATAATACGAGCTGTCTGAAGCTGTAACAGACTTACATGATAAAATTTTTATTACCGGGCTGACTTGCAGCCGTTCTTGGGATCCGCAATCATGGCGTCTAGCCAGAATTCCCTAAGGGCACGCCAGATCAGTGAGTACACTGCCATTCATGCTCCACACACTGCCCAACTGACAACCGACTTCTAGGCGTCATTGAAAAGATGCTGAATTTCAATCATATTCCGGAAGAAGCTGCACAGGACCAGCATGACCACACTTCCACCAACGGCCTTGCTGTCCCCGCAGTCCCTATACTAGACTCAAATGGCGATCCTATATGGAAGGTGCTTGTGTTTGATGATCTGGGAAGGGATGTGATAAGCAGTGTGTTGCGTGTAAATGACTTGCGCACATGGGGGGTCACAATGCACATGTACGTATTCCCAGATGTTATAAGGTTTAAGGGCTGCCGTTAGGGAATAAGAAAAGGACTGACAGAGTTAGGCATATAGCTGCAACACGGCATCCTATACCGGATGTTCCTGTGTTATATCTAGTTGAGCCTACAGCTTCAAATCTTCAAGTTATTACAAATGATCTTTCGCGAGGACTCTACTCTCCAGCGTATATAAATTTCCTCTCCTCAATACCCCGCCCGTTACTTGAAGATTTCGCGGCGCAAACAGCAACGGCTGGCACTGCCGAGCACATAGCTCAGTTTTACGACCAATATTTGAATTTCATTGTAGCTGAACCGGACTTGTTCAGCTTAGGGATGAGAAAGCAGAATACCTATTGGGCTTTGAACAGCGCGCGAACAAAGGATGAGGAATTGGATAATGTAGTAGATAAGATTGTGAGTGGTCTGTTCAGTGTTATGGTTACAATGGGTATGCACTCACTAGTTGTATTAAGCCGAGATTCTTTGCTAATATTATTAGGTGTCATGCCAATTATTCGGTGTCCAAAAGGAGCCGCTGCTGAGATGATATCCGCTAAACTCGATCGCAAATTACGAGATCACCTACTCAATTCAAAAGATAACTTATTCTCCACTTCTAGTAACCGGCAATCAACATCTGCCAGTGCTCCATCCGCACGACCAGTTCTCATTATCCTGGATCGGAACGTGGATATCATTCCAATGCTCTCTCATTCTTGGACTTATCAGTCACTTGTTCATGATGTGCTGAATATGAAGCTCAACCGTATTACAGTTGAAACTCCCGTTGATGAGCAGAATCCGTCCAAAGGCAAAACGAAGAAAGCTTATGATCTCACTTCAAATGATTTCTTTTGGGCCAAAAACGCCAGCATGCCTTTTCCTCAGGTCGCGGAAGATATAGATGCGGAATTAATGAGGTACAAAGACGATGCAAGCGAGATCACAAAGAGGACAGGTGCATCCTCAATAGAGGACTTACAAAATGACACCAGTGCCTCTGCACAGCATTTGAAGGCTGCCATCACGCTTCTTCCAGAATTGAGAGAGCGCAAAGCTGTTCTAGATATGCATATGAATATTTTGGCAGGGTTATTAACTGGCATAAAAAACCGCCAATTAGACAACTTCTTCCAATTAGAAGAAAACATACTGAAACAAAATAAGACTCAGATCCTGGAACTTCTAAATGACAACGAGAAAGGGAACAATCCGGCGGATAAATTACGTCTCTTTATAATATGGTTTCTCAGCACCGAGCAAGATGTCACAAGAACAGATATGGAGAAGTTCGAAGAAGCATTGACGGGTGCTGGTGCGAATGCTACATCACTTGCCTACGTAAAGCAGTAAGTATTCATAGTAGTATTCTCCTGCTCTATCTAATACATTTCTAGAGTACGCGCCACAACTCGAATGACGATGATGACATCAACACCGGCCACCACATCTCAACAGTCCTCAACGTCTACCGAGCTCTTCAGGGGCTTCAGCAGCATATCAAATAGGCTCACAGACCGCCTGAAGGAGTCAGGTGTCGGCGCCAACTTTGAGAACCTAATTAGCGGCGTCAAGAACTTCTTGCCGGCCAACCGCGATCTTACAATCACAAAAATCACAGAATCAATTATGGACCCTGCAGCAGCCTCAAGTAGTGCGATTGCAAAGACGGAAAATTACCTATACTTCGATCCTAAGAGTGCTAATGCACGGGGGACTATGCCACCCTCTGCTGCGAAAAAGGAACAGCAAATGCCTGGTGGTCTAGGATCGATGGGGCCCGGTACTGGTGCTACATTCGGTCAAAGGAGGCAGGGATTTAATGAAGCCATCGTGTTTACTGTTGGCGGCGGTAGCATGGATGAGTACGGAAACTTGCAAGAGTGGGCGAAACGTACCGGAGCAAGTACAGAAAAAGGAGCAAGTCGGAAACGAGTAGTATACGGGAGCACAGAGCTGATTAATGCAGAGGAATTTTTGGTACTAGAGTTGGAGAAACTTGGGGCAGAAGCTGCTTCATAGTCAAGATAATACTATCCGTAACAATGGTATATTGAATCATGAAAGGCTACTTAAATGCCTAGAAGTAAGAAAAAGTTATGATCTAGTTCAAGAAATGCGCTCAAAAACTTGACAAGTGATATCAAAAAGGTTAGTAGACATACAAAGTTCATTATACAAGCAACGAAATGTGATCAAATCCCTTAAACACCGCGGAACATGCGTACAATCAAGAACCACATAGCTCCTATGAACTTAAAGGCGGAGAGCCCAGCCACCGACCAAAGAACAACCGCCATATAGATGGTACTCTTTGTGTTATCATCCTTGCTTGTGTTGATTCGCTCCAGCCCTGCGGTGCTTAGAACAACTGCAGCCAAGGCAAAATTGCTAACAAGCCAGAATATAACAACACCACTTCGAAAGCCCTTGTAATAATCTTCTTGTTTCTCCTGAGGAGTAAACTCGCGCTTCTCCGGAGGGGCCTTCATTTGGAATTTCTTTATTTCCTGCTCGTATTGAGTGTTGAGATCATGATCATCAGTTGGGATGTTAACGTCAACTTTTCCTCCTGGCTTAAGAGTTGCGGAAGGTAGTTTCTCTGCCTTGTCATCTCCTTTTGTACCCCAGGTGATGTCGTGAGTGTTACAGAAGGCGTAAACATTAAGAATATTAATGTATGTAGGTGTCAGGAGCAGATATTGAATGAACGAAGTAAACATATGCCATGGGTCGAAGAACAAGAATGACACCACAAACCAAAGCAAGT
The DNA here is from genome assembly GCA_002812745.2 of Scytalidium lignicola. NCBI lineage: Eukaryota > Fungi > Ascomycota > Leotiomycetes > Scytalidium > Scytalidium lignicola. Next base: position 97,788 of record NCSJ02000087.1, read on the forward strand.
ATGTCGATGCCAGAGAGATGATCAAAGTGTAGAAGATCTGGTTTTTGACAATGTCGGAAAAGGTAAATTCATGAAGGTCAATTTCAGTCTGAATAGACTTCACAGTAATGAATATTGATGCAAACATCAGATAGCTAGAAGCAAGTTAGCCACAGCACTTGAACCTTTTGGACAATGCAAAACTTACATCATGATGAATGCCCAGAAATAAACCATAGACATATATGCCTTATTTGTTCCCTGAGGTCGATTGCCCAATGCTAAGATGAAACATGTCAAAAGTGTAAACAGATACAGCCATTCGAAGACAATTCCCAAAATATTGCCGACGGTTCCAAGTAACGTAGGAGAGCTCAAAGATGTCGTCAAGATGTGAAAAACCAGGAAAAAGTTGCCAATACCAAACCATGCGAAGATCATGCTGATAGTCTGGTAGGTAAACTCGAGGAAGAACATAAACTTTCGCAGAAAGCTGTGGTCGCTACGGAAAATTTGATAGAAATGTGCAATGGCATATATTGCGGCAAAAAAACTACCATTCAACCATCTTCGTCGCTGTAAAATTAACTCGGCCATAGTGTCCGGGACATCAGTCTCTCCAGTCGCAGATTTAACGTATTGTAAGATCCAGTGACAATTTCGTTTCGAAACCAGCTCGAAACAGAGAATACGATCTTCGGCGAGATACATATTTGCCGTAAAGATACCTGCATTTGCACCGTGCATCTTCTCGCCAGCAAAATATTTCTCCAGAGGACCATTTCCAGCCTTATCATTCTGTAAAGCAATATAGCGATATGCGGAGAAAGCACCCGGCAAGACCGAGATGAATCCGAAGGCGGATTCAAGAGGCTTATCAAGAATGTTACTCATCTTGTACTCGAAATTTTGCGTAGCAACCAGGGGGTTTATAAGGTTCCTGCCTCCAGGTCCCAACATTGCCTTAATCTCACCACAAGCACCAGCGCACATGGGCTCTAAGTCGAATGCTTTCCAAAGCTGGTATATAGAATCCTTTCCTGGTTTGGTACCAGCATCGATTAAAACGCAAATATTAGGATCAAGAACTCGTCCAAATGCTTGAAAGAACCATCTATGCGAATTAATCTTCTTCTGATTTTTCTCCTTCAGACAGAAGAGGAGCTGCACGGGTTGTCGGGTTGCTCGGACTTCGACGATATCTTTCTTGACAGAGATCCCCATCTGGGTCGTGTACTCGTAAAGGTGGGCTGTTACATCCTTGCCATTAACTTGTTGCTTTGCAATGCCGTCCTGGTAGACACCAAGGGCAGCGAGCACCGACCTAGTTCTCGCGTTGATCTTAGCACGGCCATCGCTGACAACACAAACTACAATTTTCTTCCATGCATCCTTTCCCCAGGTTTTGCTATCCTTTCGCGAGCACATATACTCAATGTTCTTAAATACGCCGCTCATCGTGCGAGCAAACAGGACATCATCTTCATTATACATTGTCACTACAATAAATAGCTCCGTGTGCCGAGGCTTCGCGAATAACTTTTGCCGTAGGGTAAATCGCTCCTCATAAAACTCACTAGGATCGCAGGTTGCTGCTGAGTACCTCATATGCGTAAACTCATCACGGGCAGGCGGGTCTGCGTGGGGTACCTGGTTCAGGAGCTTTGGAGGAATAGGACAGTCTAGTACAAGATTCCCATTGAAAAGCTGTACTTCCTTGACGGTCTTGTATCTCTTCAAACCTGGGCCCGGCATTGGTGTTGCTGCAGGCGATACGCCAGACGCATCATAATCCTTGTAATCTCCTCCATCATGATGTTCTGGTTCATATTGCTGATGTTCTGGTTCATATTGCTCATGTTGTTGAAGAATAGGATGATGGTCGTCATCGTGCTCATAGTATTGAGATTGATCGTGGCCCGAAGGGTAGTTTGTCAACGGATGCTCCTCGTGGGGAGAAGGTTGGTACGGTGGTTGAAAATAGGCGTCATGATGCGCTTGTGGATCCAGGCTATAGTCTTGGGTATAGTTATGTGCTGGATCAAGAGGGTAGTGTTGCTCGTATTCCTCATTGTGACCGTAAGAGTTGTTTATGTTTTCAACCGAGTACTGTAGAATTCAATCAGCACATTCCTCCTAAAATCGCGCAGATTTCGATAATACTGACTGTAGGTTGCGCCTGCAATCTATCACTTGGTGTGTGCACCCGTGGTCCCATAGGTATCTGTATATTAGATGCTCCAGGTGGTGGTCTGCCATATGGTGAATCATCGAGCTGATAGCCTTGGTGGAGTGGGTGTCCGGGAGACGGCGATCGACCTGGCCTGTTATCCATATCGTAATACTCGTCTTGAGGTTGGCCGTCGTGGCCTGTAAGGAAATAATTGTCAGAATATACTGATGTGCAGCAATTTCAAAGTAGAAAATAGCTCTGTAGAAGAGATGTCGCAAACAACTCCTAGACACTAAGCAGAGCAGATGTGAGGAGGTTCAATTGGAATAGACAGTTTGGCACAAACGTGCCAAGGTTCTTTTGAGATACAGACCTCCACCAGGGAAGACTCTGTAGGCCAAAGAGAAGAGGAATCGCGAAGGGGAGACAGGATTGCGTATGTTTGTGCTGAAGACCAAATTGAAAAGGTTGTGAGGCGGCAGGCACAACTTGGGGATCTCCACACAGAATAACCCCGAGATTAACCTGCAAATCTCATGAAAATGAAATTAGTGACATACCTAGGCGATTATACGACATCTTGAACAAGTGTGGCACCTGCTGCTAGGGTACGGAGCGGTATGATAACAGAGTAGGATCAAAGAGGAAGGAGTGTGTCGCAAAGCTTAGTAGGAGAGTGAGCAGCGTTGCCGTATTCGCGATGGACCCCCCTTTTTCCACGGTGAAGTAATCGATTAGCAGGATGAAAGTCGACACCTTTTGCCAGTGGAAATAATACTTTAGATTCGTTTCAGCTGGGGGTGAAGCAGATCCGTTAATTTTGCATCAGCAAACCGTAAACAAGGGGGGTTCAAAAGCTAGCTTGGCACGGTTTCAGGTGAGCCAACAGGCTGGTCCGGGGTAGCGCTCGCTATATTAAGTCTGGGTAGTGTACGGAAGGTCGCGCAGCACGAGGCAGATACTGCGAAAGCCTCCTCCAGATCGAGAGGAATGCCCACGCCATCTTTCAGCTACTGTAGTGGGTCATCAAAATAATAATACCGTACTAATAAGCTTGGGATCTGAGAACTTGGAACTGCCGTACGGTACTCTGTGTGTGTGTACAGCCTGCTGCACAGCCGCACGGCGACGCGAGGCCAAGCGCGCCACACCAGCCACCAATAAGGAGCCTCAAAGCGCCTGGCGTCTCTAATCCATTCACTTCAGTCCTTGTCGTACCGCCAACACCGACAAATGTGGCGACGTAGTTCCTGATAGCTTCGGGGCGAAGTCAACATCATTACCATCACCTATATTCCAAACGAGTAAATACGAAGAGCTTATTGTTCTGCCTTGCAGCGATAGGAACGGCATAAACAAAAATACGATAATTACTGTACTGTACAGTACTAACCCAGGTTATGCGGAGGAAGCTAAGTGTCCCATTTAAGTAAAACACGTCTACTCAGGGCATAATCGCAGGACCAGCATTAATTATTAGCCAGCGAAAACGTCCATAGCGTTACCCGTGTCACGCCCACGTCAATAATCCTACCCCCTAACGCCTGCTTTCATTACAAAAGAGGAATAGCTAGTTAGTTAGATCCGTCTACGACCACTCATCCTCAATAATAAGGCATTGCTATCGTAATATTCTGTGAAGCAATCCCAGCTCTTAAATAACTATTGTCAATATAAGGCTATCTCGAGCGTGAAATTGCTATGAATCTAGCCGTGTCTTCTTGCGTAGAACTTGATATAAACTCATATATATTAATATACCATATCACCAAATCCGAAGATTTTGCCAAATTAATGTCGTAATACATAGATCACCAACTCTATCGGATTAGATATTGATTGATTATCCCATTCAAATATGGGTTAAGAAACATTTTCCTGTTGGCTGTGCTAAGCTAGTAAGAGCTGCCGAGTTGAACACTTGGATTAGTTTTTTGACTGCACTCACATAGCATCTGAATCGCGGCAACGGATCCTGGCTTGCGTAATGATCTATTCTTAAAATCTAAGTGGCTTGGAGTTGTTTATGCCTTTCCACGGAGTGTTACGTATGTCACTCACTGTATCTTGACAAATCTGACTTGAGATCTATTCAGGATGCTAGGCAGTCCCGGAACAAATCAAATCATGAACCTGCGGCGACGAAGTGACGAAGCTTTTTCAAGGCAAGATGTGATTTTTTCCCTGCCTTGATATCAAGTGATTTGTGGATATCGCCCAAAATAAAAGGTACCCCGCCACCCAAGTAAGGCAAAGAAATCATAGATAGCAAAAAGAAAGAGCTCTTGCCAAGGAACCCGCTATCTAAAAGTCCATATCAACACATTGTGCACTCAACAAAAGGGTAAGTTAGTTCTAGCTGGCATACTACATAGCATAGCCATCCCAATGGAGCTTCAGAATGCAATTCTGAGTAATAGAAAGCGCAAAATATTTCAATGAGAAAGTCGGGACCCTGATTGATTTGACAAGGAAATACAAAAAATCTTAAAACTGTTGAGCTGCTATATTGACCCACGGCAGACCTAGGTTATGTCCATTTGCGTATATCAAGGCTCGACTCTTAATACCGCATCACCAGAAAAGTTTTGGAGACTTCCAGACATTATCTCTGTCAATCCCCAGGTTTTCCGTGTATAAAAGGATATACTCCCCTTAATGAAATATCTCAAAGCCTTACAAAAATCACGGATTCACATCCGGAAACGTCTTTTTCAAGAAATTATTAGAAAACCGCATGCACTGCTCGTAAGCCACCTCAAATCCGTCTCGACCGCCATAGTAAGGGTCCTCAACGACCTCTGGCCTTTTAGATCCCGAAAACTCTCCAAATAGCATTACCTTCGCCTTTCCACCACCGCTTCGTTGACTCAATCGTTGAATATCTAAAAGATTCTGACGATCCATGGCAAAAATGTAATCAAACTTATTGAAATCCGAAAATTGAATCTAATAGCCGAATGCTAATCAGCACGACCTCTACGTGTACTCATTATGGGCCAAATAAACTCACCTTCCGCGCTGAATGCACGTAGTCCGTAATACCATAGTCTTCAAGAGTCGACAACGTCCTTGAATCAGGACTATCTCCCGTATGATATGTTCCCGTTCCAGCAGAATCCACGTGACTAATCAGTGAGTTGTATGGTGGTTTTGATGTGAGAGACCCAAAAACTCCTTCTGCCATTGTTGAACGGCAGATGTTACCAAGACAAACGAATAACACGGAAATGGGTTCTGGAGCCATTTTCCTGTTAATTCCTATGGGAGTAAAATTTTGATCTCAATAAGAGGAGAACAGATGTCCTGTAGATATCAAGCAGATCTATTTTTGAGTGAAGGATTTTGAGAACGCCAGGAAAGTGCTAGACACTATGCCGAATTCGATCCGGCTTTTAAGCTTGATACCTCTTAAATCTTTCTACTTCTTTGTAACGGAGATAACAATTTCTAAAGTTATTTAATCAAGGAAGTTTGAGTTCTTTACTTGAAATGTCGTTTACACTGTGACTGATTTAAAGATAAAGTCGACGGGGGGAAAATCTCCTCTCCGGAAAATGATCTAGAATATTTATCGCAACTAATCGGATAGTTTAAAACCTCAAGAAAATAGTTATTATTGCAGCTATTTTATTAGAGGAAGCTGACAAGGATGCTCTCTCAATTTTTAAATATTATATCGATTGTTATTTTATAACGTATTTGGATAAGAAATAACTGAGCTCCTAGATGAGAGAATATTGTTCGCAAATTTGGTTGAATGGCAAATTAACTCCAAATTTCTCGCTTGTCAACTCGAAGATGAGGTTTCACACCAACGTTTGAACAATATACGAAGGATTGACTTCAGGATGGACATTTCATCGTTGAAAAGCGCAAATCACGCCATCATTATTTGTTGCCATGCCATCTACCTCGGTGGGTCTACAAGAGGTTTGGATGAAGCGGAATGGCTTCTAGCATCATTTCAGCGAGGTGAAACAAGCACATTCATCTCACATATTCAAGCTGGGTTACGACTCCTAGTGGAGGATCTAGAGAAGAATGTACTCATTTTTTCTGGCTCCAGGACAAGATCGGAAACCCAGAAGTCCGAAGCAGAATCTTATCTGGATCTCTGCAGAGATAATGAGTTCTGGGACATCGAACCTGTTGGCACGTCTAATTTGGATAAAGACTTGGTTGATAGCAGGGTGTTAATAGAAGATCAAGCGTTGGACTCCTTTGGGAATGTGGTATTTTCAGTTCTTAAATTCTGGAAATTTTGTAATCACTGGCCAGAGCATATCACGATTATTAGTCATGAATTCAAGAGAGACCGTTTTATGGAACTCCATCTTAGAGCGTTCCGGTGGCCAAAAGTCAAGGCTAACTTCTTGGGTATCAATCCTTCTTATATGAACAAGGACGCAAGAGATTGGGACCCAAAGAGAACCGAAGAGGTTAGAAAAGGGGAGCTTGAGCGGGGATACCATGCTTGGGTAGAGGATTTATGGGGCATTGGGGAAAAGCTTAAGGAGAAGAGGAAGCAGCGAAATCCCTGGAGAGTGACACAAGAGTTCTTTCTATCTAGTCATGACAGGGAAAGAAGTGGCGTCATCACTAGCTTCAATGACTATGGCGATGGCTATACAGAGGAGGCTTTGCACGATGTCAAACAGCCGTGGGAATATCTTTTCGCAGACCCTGAAGCGGCAGTTGTCTAAGTATGATGCATTGCTTTTATGGTTAATGTTAAATCTTAGAAGTTAATTTTAAACCCATGCCAGCCTTTTTAGCAAGAATATCACTAATGAAGCGGATAGTATCTTTCCTCATCCCGTCGCTGTAGGCATGACCAACTCCAGGGTAAATGTTATCTTCTATGTAGACATTCCCGTCTTGGTACCAGGTGCTTGTTGCATCTTTCAAAAACTTCAAGAATGGTTCGGAGCAACGATATGGAACCAACTTGTCATCTTTCCCAGAGCAAATGAGAATCCTCTTTCCTTTGATCCTAGAATCCAGAATTTGACGAAGGCGGTCTTGCTCATCTTGGGATGGATTGAGGTTAATCTCAGAATTTCCGAACAGAATCCCACGTGGATCGCATTTCTCAATGCTAGATACGAGAGCCCAGGGAAAATCTTTGCTACCAACGAAAGAAGCTCCTTGACCAGAGGTATATGTTTGAAGTTTGGATAGTCTTGCGCGGTCGGACATTAAGCCTTGGAGATATGGTTAGGAAATTTCCAACAGAGTGCAATGGAAATGAAGTGATCAAGCATCAATGATCTTTCCAATACCTTTCGATGCGACTGAGCAATCCTGACCATGTGGTACCTCCTAAGAGATATTTCGTACCCCACTTCTCACAAAACAAAACGGTAATATACGGTACGTAAAAAGACAGCACGCAAAGAAACACATGGTACTTACACATATAGTCAGGGCAACCGATAATTACAACAACCGAGGAGATTCGAGGTTCATTCAAAAGAAGTTGCCAGGTCGAGTGACCACCTAGAGAAATCCCCATAGCCATGTGATGATCGATTTGTGGATCAGCAGGTCCATAGAGAATATAGGAGCCAAGATGGTCCATCAGCAGACTAACATCCATCGCTGTTCCCTGGAAAATACTGGTTCCAGGTCAGAGAGACAACAATGCCGCAAATTTGCACAGCCGTACCTAAACATATCTTGAGCATGTGAAGAATTTCCGGCCTTCCAAGCTTCATTTGCTAGCGCAGTCACTTCTCTACTACCATGATTTCTTTGATCAAATGCAACAGCAATCAGACCAACTTGAGGATCAGCAGAGCGATGTTGATACCAACCATGGATGCAGTCGGACGCAACACTGGTCATATATTGTTTTGTCTGAAGTCGGGGATGGAGGAGCCATAAACAAGAGACTGATTTGCAGCCAGCTGGTAGCTCACCCAACCCGTACACGGCAGTGAGAATGCCAGCTATAGTGAAAATTTTCTCTGAGATAGGCGTATGTGGTTTCCCGAAAGGTCCTTCCATTTTATTGAAGATTGAGTCGGTGTATATCACGAAGCAAGCTGTTGTTGAGGTTGTATTTTGGAGTCGTTGATCGACCTCGGCTTAGCCTGATTATTACTGCACCGGTATTATTACGGTAATGCATAGTCGAGAGGATCAGGGTCTCGCGGGACGTCATCCACTCACGGACCGTTGTGGCTCGGACGTGGGGGAAATTAGCTAGATGATTTGTGGTACGAGTGCACTCTCCGTAATCCAGTCCAACTCTTGATTTCGCCGCCAACAGCATTTACCTTATATATTTGTTAAATATTGGCTGCTCACGGGTTAAGGTAGGGAATCCACGATCGAAACCCTAGGTTCCCTTTATCCTCTACAGATATACGAGGTTGTTACTGTAGATCGTGGGTGGTTAAAACCTTGGCTCCTGGCCCACTTCGTCCACGACACCTAGTCTTGGCTATAGTAGAAGCTCCAGACAACTCTCGCAATTTCAACCGATTGATTGTTTCGATCTAATTCGAACTCTTTACCGCCTACTATTCAGTATTAGCTATCCACTATTCACTATGAGCGGGCGATTGGAAATATAAGACAGCGTACGACAAGAGGTCTTGCAGGGGGTAGCTAATTGCTAGACTTTGGTACTGGTAACCCGATTGAACCTCAATTAGAAGTTCGGTATGACGCACTCAAGGGAGAGATCTGTTTCTCCCATGTCAAGAAGTCCACGATCTCGTTCACCTCTTCAAACTCCCGCAAACGGTTCCCCTGCTGTTCGTCATTCTGGTCTGCGGACTGAACTGGTTCCTGATGGCGCTCTAGAGACCGCGGAAACATTTAATCAATCTGCCGCAGCGTGGAATAGCAAGGCAAGCGTGAATAGCATTGAACAAGGCGATTACTTGAATAAAGGCAACCTGCAAGATGACCAGAGTAATTCACAGATGAGCGGAGGAAATGTTACCAGAAGTTCTCAGGAGCCTTCGAATCTAACGACTGATGATTACCTGTCCATACCCATACGTCCAGTAACGGCATCGAATACTGCTGGTTCATCCACTCCCCCAGCTCGAAAAAGTGTCCAGTTTGCTAGAACTGAGCCTGCGGTGGATTATACAGGACATATCGGGCAAGATTCACTAGGATTTGAAGATGGAGAGGCGCCTAATAAAGATCGTCGAGGGCAGTCTTTGATGTCGAAGTTAAGGGCTTTGGCTTCAAACACTAGTCTGCAAACTCATGGACGTAGCTTCAGTCTCGGAGGGGCGCCGGAGGATGGCACAGTATCTGCCCCTCTCTCACCTGTAGCTGATAGGCCTGGGAGATTTCCACACACATTGCAGGAAGAAGGTAGTGATGTGGATGCCGATGCGGAGGAGACGGGTGATGAGAGTACAGCAGCAGGAGAGGTGCGCGTAAAAAAGAAACGAAGAATGCGTAGACCTCATCTAAATGGAAATGGGAGCTCCACCGTTCCAAATACACCTTTTCCCCGGAGAGGTGGACCACAAGATTCTCCAGCGGCTGGTATGAATCGAGCAAACTTCCTGCTATCTCGTCGTATGACAGATGGGTCAATCGACCATAGGGGTCATCTCTCAGAAGGCGAAGGGCGTGATCGCCTTAACAATCAGAGTGCTTGGAGACGGGGAAGCTCATGGGTGACCAGTGGGCGTGCATTTGCGTCAGGTAATAATCAACAACAAGATGGTGAGGCCGATGGTGCTCCAACACCGAGGAGAGGGACCGCTTTCCGACGATTTACAGGGCTAGGAGGAGGAGTTTCCGACGGTGATGTTCAGACTCCTAGGAGGCCATTCCTAGGAGCTGAACGAGCTACAACCTTTGGTGCTCAAAGATGGAGGATGCTTAAACATGGTCTCAAATTACTGGGCCAGAAGAAAGAAGAGCACAGGATTGACTATATGAAATCGGCCGAACTTATGGCCGAACTTCGTGCAGGGGCTCCTGCCGCTTTGATGTTGGCTAGCATGATACAGCGGGATGAGCATGGCAATAAACGGATTCCGGTTCTACTAGAGCAATTGAAGTTGCGGATAACTGACAGCAAACCAAGCATCGATGAGCCGAATGAGACGGAAAGGCATTTGGTTTTCCGGATTGAGCTTGAGTATGGAAGTGGATCGAACCGAATGAAGTGGGTTATTAATCGCTCACTTCGAGATTTTGCCAATCTCCACCTCCGGTATAAACTCCAGGCCAGCAGTGATAAGTACATCCAACTTCGAACCGACGTTGATGCTCGCCCTAAGCAACCACGGTTTCCAAAATCAGCATTTCCATATTTTAGGGGCGTCCGTGGACTTGGGGAAAGTGATGAAGATGAGGCAGATCGAGTGGATGAGACAGCTGGAGAGGCTACGCATAGTGATAATGAAGGGAAGAAAAAGAAAAAGAGGCGAGCATCCCTCGGGGGTGCAAGAAGGAAATCCAGTATTACTGGTCTGGATACTGGGGCTCTGACTGAACAGCCTGGTGCATCACAAAAGAGAGTCTATGCTGAAAAGCAGCGGAGGAAACTTGAGCAATACTTGCAGGAAATGATACGATGGCTTATTTTCCGAGCTGATAGCAATCGCCTGTGTAGGTTCTTGGAACTCTCAGCTTTAGGCGTTCGGCTAGCTGCCGAAGGAAGCTATCACGGGAAGGAGGGCTTTCTCGTTATTCAATCTGCGAAGGGTCTAGATTTCCGAAGAATACTGACACCTAAGAACGTGTTTGCTCGACATTCCCCAAAATGGTTTTTGGTTAGGCACAGCTATATTGTATGTGTGGATTCACCAGAGAACATGCATATATATGATGTTTATCTTGTGGATCCGAAATTCGAAATAGTATATAAGCGCAGGAAGTTGACTGAGCTGCGCACTAAGGATATAGTTGAAAAGGCCGAAACTGCTGCTAAACATCCGCAGCATCACACTTTGAAGTTGCAAAATTCAGAACGCAAGGTAAAGCTGCTTGCAAAGAATGAGAGACAGCTTCGGCAATTTGAAGAGTCCATAACTTATATGCTACAGCATACACCATGGGCAAAACCCAATCGCTTTAACAGCTTTGCACCTGTGAGAACCGGTGTTTATGCACAGTGGCTGGTTGATGGTAGAGATTACATGTGGAATGTTTCTCGAGCTATAAATATGGCAAAGGATGTCATTTACATCCATGATTGGTGGCTCAGCCCACAGTTATACATGCGGAGACCAGCTGCGATAAGTCAGAAATGGCGTCTTGACAGACTCCTCCAGAAGAAGGCGAGAGAAGGAGTCAAAATATTCATCATCATCTACAGGAATGTCGAAGCTGCAATTCCAATTGATTCAGAGTACACAAAGTTTTCAATGTTGGACTTGCACCCCAATGTGTTTGTGCAAAGATCACCAAACCAATTCAAGAAGAATCAGTTTTTCTTTGCGCATCATGAAAAGATATGTATCGTTGATCATACAGTAGCGTTTGTTGGTGGCATTGACCTTTGCTTTGGACGCTGGGATACACCGCAACATTCTGTTGTCGACGATAAACCAACGGGATTTGAGGAATCTGACATGCCTAAGGATACTGATCATTGTCAGTTGTGGCCTGGGAAGGACTACTCGAACCCTAGGGTTCAAGATTTCTATAAATTGTCAGAGCCATATGCAGAAATGTATGATCGCACGAAGACGCCGAGGATGCCTTGGCATGATATTTCTATGCAGGTTGTAGGCCAGCCAGCAAGGGATTTGACTCGCCACTTCATTCAAAGATGGAATTACGTTTTAAGAGGTAGAAAACCCACCAGACCAACGCCGTTCCTTCTCCCACCGCCAGATTATAATCCTGCCGATCTTGAAGCCCTCGGATTAACAGGCACTTGTGAGGTCCAGATCTTGCGGTCTGCTTCTGACTGGTCAATGGGACTTGATGAAACCGAGCATAGCATCATGACTGCTTATTGCAAGATGATTGAAGAGTCTGAGCATTTTGTGTATGTTGAAAACCAATTTTTCATCACTAGTTGCGAGACGATGAATGTCAAGATTGTGAACAAGATTGGTGATGCGATTGTTGAGCGTGCAATTCGAGCATATCAGAACAACGAGGGTTGGCGCTGTGTCATAGTCATTCCACTTATGCCCGGATTTCAGAATACAGTCGATGAGCCTGAAGGAACGAGTGTCCGGTTAATTATGCAGTGCCAATTCCGTAGCATCTGCCGTGGAGAACAATCTATCTTTGGCAGGTTGAAGAGTCATGGTATTGAGCCGGAAGATTTTGTTCAATTTTACAGCCTCAGGTCATGGGGGAAGATAGGACCTAACAAGATGCTTGTCACAGAGCAACTCTATATTCACGCTAAAGTGATTATTGTTGATGATAGAATTGCCCTGATCGGCTCTGCTAACATCAACGAACGGTCTATGCTCGGTTCTCGGGATTCCGAGTGTGCAGCAGTAGTGCGCGATACTGACATGATTTGGTCAGTCATGGATGGGGAGCCGTATCTCGTTGGTCGATTTGCATACACATTACGAATGCGGCTCATGAGAGAGCATCTTGGGCTCGATGTTGATGAGGTTATGGAGGACGAACGACGGGCAGAGTTGGATCGAGAAGAAGAAGACTACGAAACTAAGATGAATGAGATTTATAGCAGTCCCGAGGATGAAGATGCTGGTCAGGCTGCGACCGCACAAACAGAACAGGATGAGTCGATCTTTGAAAATCTCGTGAAGAATGAAGACACACGCAGTTTTAACCATGATGTTGACTGGGAAGAAGGTGATAACCCGAACTTAGTACCTGATAATATCCTCAAAAATGTCACCAGTGACAAAAGGGTGACTAATAATGCTACGCATTCTGCTGAGGTTGCTGGTGAAGGCGTTGATCGGTGGAAAGAGGCAGAGATAAGTGGCGTTGTAAGAGGCAGAGACTCTCTCGTTACAAGCAAAGGGCGTGAAGTGCTTGTTAATGGCATAGCAACGGAGGGTAGGGGATCCGTGGAGTATCCAAAGAAAGCCCAGTCGAGACCACTTACACGTTCTTCTAATAATGGCAGCGGTGAGAGCAGAGGTAATGCAGATATGCCTCCAGCGTCTACTCTGCCTTCTCAGTTGCCTACTATCCCTTCAACAGATGATAATGATGCAGCTGAGCCGCCCACGCATCTGAACGTTCCAGGAACTTCCGGTAGCTTTAAACCATTTAATCCGTTGACTGCTGATATCAAATTGGCCAATGTAGACAAAGATTGCATGCGTGATCCGCTTGATGACACATTCTTCGACGAGGTTTGGCGCCGAATTGCGGAAAACAATACAAAGATTTTCCGGCGTGTCTTCAGATGCAATCCTGATAGCGAAGTCACTAATTGGCATGAATACACGGAATTCGTTGCGTATGCTGAAAGATTTGCTCAGGCACAAGGAGGATCAAAAAGCAAGGAGCGCGACATGCAAGAGGCACCGGGGAAAAGTGGGCCACCTGGAACACTTGCATCGTCCCATGGACGGGGTGTGGGTTCTAGCCATGGCTTAGGTGCAGTATCTGAAAAGCTTAAGCCTGGGGATAACGAACATCCAAAGGGAGCGGTAGCAGAGTGGGCCGAAGCTGCAAATGCAGAGAACACATCTCGTGCAAATGCGCTACCAGCCAATACAGCTGAAAACACGCTGGCAGATGGTAATGATGAAAAAAGGGAACTACGCGGCCCATCTGCTGAAAATATATCACCTAACCATCCAGGCACTGGCAATGAGTTTCCTCCTATTGATGGTGCTCAAATAAACCTATCACCTGAAGACGCCGAGACAGAAGTGCAGAGACCATCCACTCGAAAAACAACCTTTTCAACTTCGCCATCAGAGAAGATAGCTGCTGCCCAAGCGTTAAATGGGCAATCGACTCATGGCTCCGTTAAGAACCGACGGCGAGGTGGGACTAGAAGTAGCCGTAAAGGTTTCTCCGCAAGTGATGATCTCCTTAGCCGCGAAGCTGCTGAGGAGCTCCTTTCAATGGTCCAAGGCCACTTAGTTGTCTTCCCTTATGACTGGCTCAAACAAGAAGAACTTAACTCGCACTGGCTCTATCAAGTAGACCAAGTTGCACCTCTACAGATTTAGTAAGTCTAATTACCTAGCTTATATAGTCAGCTACTAACCAAGGTACAGTGACTGAGAATTTTTCACGATATTGTATTTTTAATATTGCACTCAGGGCGTAAGAAAATAACATCATAAAAGGTTTGGAAGGCGTCTTTCTTTTGTATCCCTAGCATATGAGCGAGCGCCGTTTTTAGTATTACAACTATTAGTTACAATCATACTCTTTCACTTATCCAAATAGCTCCCCGACAGCCTGCTCTAATTGCACCAGTCAATAAATCATGAGGTACTGCCTGCTTAGCATCGTTCTGTACAGCGTGATCTAGATGCTCTAACTCCTCATCCCTTATCCTCCTAATGGTATCAATCAGACTTTTGATTTCGGGTCCCACTTCACTTCCTTCGTTCTCAATTTGCTCGGCCATATCTAGGAGCACTCTAACTTGCTCGTTATAATGACCTCCTATCTCTGTTTCGACTGCTTCTGTGCATGCCATGGCTGCTTCTCTCCCCATAACTGCAGTGCTCCATCCTAATGCTGAAGCGGCAATTGTCCATAGGGGATACATGGCAGTCGGCCGGACTCGATGCTGGGCAATGAGTTCATTAAATGTATTGAAATGACCCTCTTCTTGGTCATACATGTGCTTCATCAAAGGCCGGAGGTGTGGGTGTGCTCCTGTAACTACAGGAGTTTGAGCTTTGTAGATGAGGGTCGCGGCAAGTTCACCCGCCTGATTGACACGCAGCTAAAAGTAGGTATTAGAATTAATTTAAAAGAAGAGTAAGTTCCAATTACTGACTGCGCTGCTTAGGAAATCTCGCTGAGCTTTTGTTAATGGTTTCGTTGAAGCTGGGATATGGGATTTTGAATGCTGTCCAGATGACCTAGCTTTATCACGCCCATTATCCTCAATGGAAGCAAAATATCTAGAACCAATCGAGAGAGGCCGGCTGCGAATTGGATTTGCGAACGAGCGTATATTCGGTACTAGGAAGTCGTAGATAGGGAGAGTTCTAGTTAATTGTGCAGTGTGCCTGCCACTATTTATCAATGGCATATTGGAGGTGTTTTAGAAAACAGATTTGGCTACACTCTATGATGGAAAAGCTATAATACAAAAGAGGACCAATCCACTCAACCTAGACAGACACGAGATGATTATGGCTCTACAATATGACGATTATCGCATCGGCGGATAATTATCGGCCCGGATGACGCTAGTGACATCCAGTCCAAGTACGAAGTAATCTAGATACTAGAATAAAACGGGAACTCCTTTATTCTTGTGTACTCCTCATCGTGGTAGTCAGTCCACATTTAGATCGCCGTCTATTTCTTCCTCTCTATATAGCTTCCTTCCACTTTAGCTGGAAGATTGGCAACTTTCATTTAATATTATACCGTTGGGAAGCCTTTGTCTCGAGAGCCTTGGTCATCAACTCTTCCTTGAAACGCCAGGAACGCCATTGGATACTATAATCAGCTATACACTCACCGAATCTAATACGCCAATTTTATCCAATACTACCAATTACGATGGCCGATATTGATGATGAACTCCTTGCTCTTGCAGGCGAGGCTTCTTCGGACGAGGAGGATGCTCAAATGAGCAGAGAAAGTTCAGCTTCGCCAGATAAACGTACCCCTAAATCAAGCAAGACGAAGAAGTCTAGTACTAGAAAACGATCGAGGCGGCAAAATGATTCAGAAGAAGAAGGCGAGGCGTACGTTTTCCCAAGGCATTTTGTTTCTTCCATATGTTCCTTGCTACAAATACTCGCCCCTCGTTTTAAATGAGTGCGACTGATCCTTCAACAGTTCCTCAGGAAGTTCATCACCAGGCTCTCGACAATCTGCACCGATGGATGAATCAGATTCAGATTCGGACGCCTCTCCTGCCAACTTTTACGATGAAGCTGATAAATACCCCCTTGAGGGTAAATTTATGAACGCGGCCGAGAAGGCTGAGATTATGGCTATGCCAGAGATTAAACGTGAAGAACTTCTTGCTGAACGTGCCCAAGAAGTAGAACGAGATCGACAGAACAGGGCTCTTCGCCAACTGTTAAGCGCTCGTGAGGCCGAGAGCAGGAAACAGGAGAAAAAGCGCAAAGCAGGAAATGCAGATCTAGATGAATCACAGCGAAAGACTTCACGCCAGCGGACTAAACTAGGGGGAGGCAAGGTTGGCGAGACAAGCACTGGTATCGATAGTTTAAAGCGTGCAAGAGCCGAAAAGAATGATCGTCAACGCCGTCGTGACGAAGACAAGGAGCGGAACAAAGATCGAAAGACATATGCCCACGATGACTTCTCAGATGTTGATGCGGATGGAGACAGCGAAGTAGAGTGGGATGATGGCAAGATAAAGGACAAGAAGTCTCGCTCTCCTGATTATAAGGATGCTCAACCGGCAGAGCTACATGATATCGAGCGGGTTCGAGTTGGGAGAAGTCGGTTTGCGATGGTATGCTTTTATCCTGGCTTCGATCAAGCGATTACCGGTTGCTTTGCTCGCATAAGTGTTGGGGTTGATAAGGAAACGGGTCAGAACATATACCGAATGGCGCTTATTAAAGGTTAGCAGATATTTGAGCCATCTTGATATAAACTAATCAATATTTGTAGGATTTGTCGAGGACCGACCATATGCAATAGAGACGGCAAATGGGAAGCACTTTAAGACAACCCAGTACGTTCGTGCTGCACACGGGAAGGCAGAGAGAAACTGGCCATTTATAACATGTTCTGATTCACCATTTACGGAGGTTTGAATACCATAAATTCAGCTGTCCTATGATAATGTACTAATCGTCTGTAGGCGGAGTGGGCCCGGTACAAGCAAACATGCCTGGTTGAAGGCGTTCCTCTACCAACGAAACCTAGACTATCTACTAAGATTGCAGAGATCAACGCCCTTGTAAACCGTTCATGGACGGAAGCGGAATTACAAGAGAAGTTGACCAAGTCTGGTGCATTGATCAACAAATATATTCCCATTGAACGCAACCGTCTAAATAATCTTATCAAGGAAGCAAAAGCTCGAGGTGACGAAGAAAAGATCAAACAGCTCCAGGAAGAGCTCGAGGCACTTGATGGACCAAAACTTGCTTACAGCACGTCGATGCAGGGTGCAAAGAAGAACTCGGTTGCAGGTGTCTTAACTCAACAGGAACGATTGGCCGAATTAAATAGACAGCATCGACGTGAGAATGCTGAGAAGGTTCGCCAGGCCCAGATTGCTGAGAGGCGAGCTGCAAAACTTGCGGAAGCTGCTGCTGCCCGAGGTGAGAGTGTCGCAGAAGACCACTCTCGAAGGGTCAAAACACGAGCCAAGTTCAAGCATGATGTTTCTGAATCATTTAGTGCGAAGAAAACTGATAGTGAACGGAGCGGCACCAATACTCCTGCAGCTGGGACTCCTAATCTGGGGGCAAAGAAGATCGGTACGCCGCTGCCTCACATTGCCAAATTGCAAGCAAAGGATGAGAAAGGGTTGCCAACAATCCGTCGGCCCCTCATGGACGACGATATCATTGGGGCTATCGATCTCGGTATCGATATTGAGTTGTGAGAGAGAGGGGGAGAAAGGGGATCTAGTGTATCAAAAATCGAAGTTTGTGGAGGCGCAGTGGGATTTTGTTTGCTACAGGATTTTTTTTTGGCGGGTTGCAAGGTATTTTCGCAAGAAGCTCCAAATTTGGCATTCTCACACAACATGGACATGTATCTAAGGAGGCTCTGGAAGGAAAGGCGTTACTTAGACAAATCTAATACACGGTTAGACATTTAACATTACCGGGTTCTCCACGGAATCGATCTTGCTTTGAACTACCTATTGTAGCATTCTCAACGCTATGACCTGCATGAGCGTTGACAAATTGATAAAAGGATAAGGGAAAGTGCCGGACAGAAATTGCAGCATAGCACATTTTACAGGCGGAATCGGAGACTGGTTAATAAGCCTAGTTTTAAAACCTAGTTTTTATAGAAGAGTTTGAGCATGATTCATAAGAGTTGGGACTATGTGGTAGTATTTTCAGTTGTGAAACGTTTTAGGATCTGACTTGCTGGTTGAAGGCGAGATAATCACATTGAGGGTATTTTTAGAGAGATATCTTATCACAGTTGAATGGTGGGCAAACCGCTCATTGTTAATTTGTTAACTAGCTACTTAATACTGCAAGAAGATCATTAGTTTATGACGAATCTGATATTACTCATAGGCTTTCCGGAGTTTGCTGTACTGTGTATATATGGCATCACATTTTGCATGACGTCTATGGAAACTTGGGAAAGACCTCGGTAACTAATAATAACCCATCCGTTGTTTTGAAACAGCCGTGTTCCTTATATAGCTACGGAACCGGAAGAGTCTCAATGCAAAAACTTCCTCTTGGTGTGGTGGAGGTGGAGTACGGGCATTCACGTACAGTCAGCGAGTGTTGTTGTCCAGTTGCAGAAGGGTCATCACGTGATGCTGGCTACGTTCCAAGTGCGACGACTTCAGACGAATGTGCAGCAGATGCATGCCGGCGATGATGATTGGCAGTTTGATCTGCTGCTTCAGCCTTCGCCGCCCCGCAAGCATGTCTTATTTTACTGTACCTCCAACTTTTGAGTCGTCTCACGTCAGAGATAGGTGTTCGGAATGCGGTCCCGAGGGCTTCCTCGTCTTTCTTAACGGTCTGCAAGCACCAAGCAGACGGCCATCCGCACACTTGCAGGATGTTCCCGTATCAGCGTTGCATAATCGCCCTCTACCCGTGGTGTAAGCTCGTCATCAGCCTTAGGTTTGGAATCATGTGGTGTTGTTGTTGTGTCCGTTTTGTACAGCGAAGGATTCCGGTTCTCTTTTACGTGCTGACCAACCGCAACGAGATCGGCTTGATCCCAAGTTGACTTGCAGCATTTTTTTCAGACCAAAAATCCTTTCGATACGAGCATAATTGAACTTTTGATCGCGGAGCCGGTGACGACTGGCAGATTGGCAGTCTAGATCGACGGCGAGGGGGGGTTGGAGGAGTTCAGGCGAGCGGGCTAGGGGAAGTCCAGTTACGCGGCATCGACGTCGACATATTCTGAAACGGATGAGGTGGTGAGGCGTCAGTTGTGCGGACCAATCAGCAGCCGGAACAAGGTGTAACGCTAGATTTAGAGCTGGCTAGGATTTGAGTTTCCATGCCCCTCCCCTCCACAACGACGACGACGCTCCACACACACGCCATGGTTTCCATCGTCAATTGTTGGTGACCTCACCTCACTCACTCACTCTCTCATACACACACTCTCTCGCGCTGCTCGCTGCTACGCTCTGTTGCTTTGCAGCAGTGCTACTGTACGACTGCTTCGGGCAAGAGCCAGAGCCAGAGCAGGCAGCCTGCGGTAGTGGACTTTGTGGGCTGTGGATTCTTGTGGACTGTGGCTCAGCGTGAACGACTGTTCTTTTCCTTCCCAGCAGCATAGCACGCGCTCCCCACTACTGCTGCCTCTGCTGCTGTCGGGCTCCACACGGGTCTCGAGGATGCACGGCACTAGGAATCTGCTCAAACCACCGCGGAGCCTAGATCGTGTCAATGACACGCAATACCGGTCGATCCAATCATGGCCGCCGTGAAGGTCAAAGTTAAATCTCTCACTGCAATGATGGCTTTTGCTAGTACAGGTGTCTTTCGTACTTTTGTACGTACTGTATGTACTGTCCTGTACTCTCCTGTACATACTGTACAATCTGGCAGGTATGTGAAGTGATTAAGAGAACCATCATTGCATAACCCTCCTAGCCAACCCCAATGAAGCAAAGGACGCAGGATCAAAGATGGTGATGATAGCAGAACGCTCTGTTGTGCGCTGCTTCGTCAGCCTCAATCTTATCAACTTATCAGAACAGAATGCACAGAAGAGAATTGGTCTTGACACAAAATACACAACACGCGCTTAGCTGCAGCGCACAAGCCGCTTCCATATCACAGCTCTTGTGTTTTGGGCCATTACTCGAATTATTATTATGATTATATTATCATTGTCGAAGTATGCGGTATTGTGCACAAGCTGCACTTAATCAGCATTTTGTCCAGAGACAAAACCGATTCGGAGGTTGGTTGGCTTGTTTCAACTGCCGGGTGGCTGCGTCTGTGGAGAAAAGTTGCTGAAGACATATGCGAACGTTTTGCTCGGTTGCATCGAAGCTTTCATTTTTTTCATTTTTTTCATTTCTTTGCACCGATGGAGTTTCAGGCTGAGATACCGTACTTGAGGTGAATTTCGCAACTTGCGCCGTTTTCTGCCATCCAGAGGCTGGTTCTGGTGTTTCTTCCATTATCGATAACCCTATCTGGGGGACACGAGGCGAGAGGCGCCACCCAGACATGGTTCAGCCGAAGGGAAAAAAACCGTCGTCGATCATTCTCGGATGGTTTGACCCAGGACCCTTCGCCTACTTACTATAGACAAGGCTCAGGCTTGGGAAACCCATTACGACCAGTCGTTGCATGGGTCGGATCAAGAACGACTGTGGAGAATCTTAACATCAAACACTAGGGCCGCGTCCTTCTTATGCAACAACCTTCCACCCCGCCGCGGGAGATCGAACGCCTTGCTGGCTCTGACTACGACGACACCACTTCTACCGTGCCCTACTAATCATAATAATGCTACCGTCCTTATGTCGGCACCCGTTTCTGTCTCAATTACTGTATTATCCTTCTCTCTGTTTGTCTATCAACTGCCAGCCAGCCAGACCGTGCTTCGCTACACCACCACCACCCCCCAAAAACCAGCCTTGCCTTGCTTTGAAGGCTTATCCATCATCCATCCTTGACTTCATCCTATCTTTTGTCTTTGCACCCCTCTTGGTACTTTCTTCTTTTTGCCTCCATTGCAGGTCTTGCTCTGCCCTAACCTTACCTTACCTTACCCTACCCTACCATACCAGAGCACAGCCTCCGTCTTCCCGTTTCACTCCTGTTGATTCTCCTAGTCTTCCACACTGGCCAACACGTTACACTGCATCATCCTGGGAAACTGATTGATAACTCTTTGCACGAGCGATTTTGAGGTTTGGGTTTGATCCCTCCTCTTTCAGCAACACCACAAGATCTCAAACAAATGGGTTAAGTTTCGAGATTAAGGCTACCCATAGTTCAACCTCTCGCAACCATTTCTAAAGATTGCCTTGCCTCTTTCCGGAATCGGTAGATCCGATCCCTCCCTGGAACCAACCATCACAAGATCCCCGGGGGGTCAGACGAGAGTAGTACGATACACCCAAATCTAGTAGAGGTGTTTCGAAAAGTTCGTGCTCAAGTCAATGCATGGTCGGGGATCTAGCACTCTTCAACCTCTTGCCAACCCGTAAGCCATTCACCGGCCATCGGCAGACCGTTTGACTCGGCTTATTCCTTCGAACTACCCGGCCAGAGACAATTCTTTGTTTTTCTACTTCAACTTCAACGATGGTCCCTGTCATCTAAACAGCCGTGAAAAGTCACTGAGGATCTTTGAAACATTACTTGGAAGGGTTATATATCGATGCCCTACATTTCATTTTTATCCATCTTTTTGCCACCACGTTGTTGAAGGATTTTTTTTTATTTTTTGGCCCTCCTACTAGATCTATTGTCTGGTTTACTAAGGACGCTGTTTTTGACAGCACATGCTTGTCAGCAATGTGTGTTGGGGTTTTTCCATGAGATATATTGCTACAGCGCCTTCAATTCTATATACAGAAAAACTATTATAGTGATAGTTATCGAGAACCAATATGGACGTGTCGTCGCTGTTAAACTCCAACAGCGTTGCTGCTGGGCAACAAGAACAGAAGGAGATATCAGACGCAACGGTGAAGAATAGAACACCGTGGGATGCTGATGGCTATTCACTACCTATTACCAACGTCGGGGAAACCAATAGCACGGACGAACGCAATACCACCATTTCTACGGATGATGGTTCACAAAAAGAACACTCTCTTTCCCCTGAACAGGGAGCCTTTAACCCTCAAAACTCTCTTCCGTCTCTTAAACAACATCTCTATTCACCTTCTCAAGAATCACAATCACTATCAAAGGTGGCCCTGACCAACAGTGCCGAACTAGATTCTGGTATTCACACAGTTCAAGACGATAATTCACACCAAGAACAGCCTACAATGCTACAGCATAAATTTTCTGATAGTCGAAGCTCTCTTTCTTCCTTCACATCATCACTACACTCGGCCTCGCACTCACGAATATCATCCACTTCGACTATTTGGAGTTCTCAAGTGGATACTGCTTTTGACAACCAACCAAGGTCTGTGCGGAGTCGTTCTTTAGAAGACGCGACAGCTTTAGTAGGAGAAAAGGGGTGGTTTATCCGTCAGGCAAATCAACCTGTCGAGCTTCAAGAACGTCCTGCTTCACCTAGTGACGCTATGCTGATAAAGCGTACTAATTTACCACCGTTGAAAGTGGATACAGGGGAAGATACATTGAAAGTGTTTGATCGTACACAGCTGTAAGTCTTTTTTCCCCTGCTTTTCTTTTTGAGTGCCTTATTTCTTCTCATTACATTCAACTAACATGCCTGTTAGGGGTAATCCACTTCATAGCACTCTGCTACATAAGCAAGACTTAGAGTTGGGCACTATACAGCTGCGAGGCCATAAGAGAGCTCTATCAGCACCAGATCCGTCCTTCGTCATGGCTGATTTCACAAGACATTCTGTATTACAACAGCCGGGAGCCGAGTTGACTCCTCCATCTTCACACCATCCCGATCAGTGCTCTCCTGCAGCCACCCTCATTCACGTTGCACCAGCCACACCACCGGCTTCTGCTGGTCAAGTCGAAGACCAGTCGATCACATGCATGTATATTGCCAACTGTGATACCGGATCTCAACCTCGCAAAGCCATTTCGCACATTTTTGGTCGCAATAAGATGTGCACGAGAAAGATTCCTCAGAATGTCTGGGTTCACTATTGTCGAAAACATTATCAACGAAGTCGCTATCGAAATCCTAAAGAATATGCCAAGTTACAATGCGATCTTGTGCAACAACAGATCCGTCGTGTTCATGATTGGAGTGAGAATAACCTTCAAACTGCTCAGCCAGGAGTCGTACAGGATTGGGGACTCGCCATCCGTAAGCGGGAGCAAAAGCGCCTCGATGATATGGGCAGCTCGAGCAGAAAAAGGAGTGCGGCAACATTTGATCAAAATGATAGCGAGGACGGAGATAATGGAGATGACATAGGTGATCGAAGGAATAGCGTCCCTTTGACTGCTGTCCCGGATTGGCTCTTAGCTCTCTGTGGCAAAGGCTATAGTACGACAGAGATACTGGAAATATTTAGTCGACTACACTCTGAGATCTTAGAGGATCGCATGCCCTGCTTTCCTGATATCGAGATTCTTCCGAACATCATCATGGACGATGAGGATCCCGATTCACCTCAACGTTTCACCAAGCGAAAACCAACCGCTAGTGTTCATAGACGGTCCCAATCGTTGAGTGTTACAACTATATCCGGTGCAACGCAGTCTGATCAAAGCGTAGAGCAGGCTGTCAGCTGGGTAGTTGATGAAAGGAGTTCTTATCAAAAGCGGAGAAGACCAAATGAGGGGGTTTTGGACTCTCCCGCACTCGTCAATGATGCCAGGATGTTAGACATGCCTACGGAAAGCAGCAGGAGACTCCAAAAACTGGTTCACAGGCCTATCTTTGCGAATATTGACGAGAATCATGCTGAGGATGGATATAGAGCTAGCACAGCTGACCAGAGTTACTCTGTTCCATCCCATAGTTCATCCCCTCCTTTATTTTCTCACGAAACACAGAGAAGAAGCGGTCCACTTATACCCTTAGCTATTGAATCAGGACCATACAAGAGGCAACGAGCAGTCAGACGAAGTACGCATCAACGCTCTCAATCCGATATGGGTTCCTTTTATTCATCGGCTGTGTCTTACCCTAACACCTCGACTCCCAACTCCTCACTTGTGAATGCATATGAGCAAACACGACCAACAACTTCACATTCTTATGGACAGTCTGAATCATACACCCATCAGGGATATCGAGCGCGTGATACGTATCGTCATGAAAGCTCTGAGTCTCAAAGAGTCATCCAAGGACCAGTGATGGAACAATTTGGTCATCAAAAGGCTCCAGCCTTACAGCCTTTCTATTTGCCGTCATCATTATCATCGTATGGTCGAGAACCCCAGCCACATTATAAATTTCATTCTTACTTGGAAGGAGCTCGCACATTCCTTCCTCCCGAGGTTCAGGAGCCTCGAGCTTATAGCGTCAGGTGCTAAGACTTTGTTACAACCTTCGTTCATGTATTTTCTTATATATTGTTTTAGTGGGTTAGTTGTGGTTCATCGGCACTCTTTTACTTTCCAGGTCCCATATTCTTTGAAATTACTAGATAGGTTTTGGGTGGCTTGCAATGAATATCAATTGCTAGTGCCAGTCTCAGTTTGCGAAAATTCGATTATGGACATGGGAAAATAGGACTAGGGCGTGGGGGTATGAATCATTCTTTTTTGCTACGATATCCATGGTAGACACCAACAACGTTTTCATTTGGGCGGATGGGTTTGGTCTAGCGGTTACGAAACGAAATGGAGTCTGGCAACTTCAAATGGGACTAGACATGATACCTTTTTTGCGATGATCTTAGCTTTTTACGATGTTAGTATAATTAAATTATGCACTAGGTTTAGAATTAAATCTCATGTGATGAATGTGTGGTCCATCTACTGTACTCTCTGTCCATAGTAATCCCAGACTCGAGTAACCTATATTACAACGATCCTCGGTGGCATCAGGCCTTGTCTCCTAGGGACAAGTCTCTTGACTTGTATCGGAATGATGAAGAAAATTCTTTACCCAGGTAAAGTTAATCTACCGTCGGAAATGAACCAGGGCGTGCTAGGCCAATTGTTGATCTCTGATGAAAAAAGGACCCCCCACATAAGTTATCAGCCCAAAGTGCGGAGGCGAGGGCCATCTGTTCGAAACAAAAACGTTCTGCGGCAACATTTTATTTCCCCTGCACCTTCAATTATCCTCAACACGGGTAATAGATCGTACAAGCAACGGCCACTTTATTTCACGCTCCGTCACTGGCCAGCGGTAAAACGGGCCGCCCTCATTCGTGGGAGCGTGACCTTAACTGCTTTACTTCTCGTGCCTAAAAGAAAAGTGTGATCTACACGCATTTTTTTGATGGCGGTACTGGATTGGAAGTGATTAGAGTCGCATCTGACCTAGCTTTCTCCGGCTTCACCGTGGATTCGGTATTGTATTTGATCTGCTCTACCGTCTATCACAGCGCTTTGGAGCATGCATAGCCTATGTACTTTTGTGGCAGAGAACGGCACTTGGAGTAGATGAGGTAGCTTCAGGGGCCTTATGGGCTCTCAGGCTTTTCGCTCGTGCTTGACGGCTTCCAATCGGGAAGATGGGGGGATTTGCAACGTCAATTTACACGGTTAAACGATATACCAAGGGGGAAAAGACGTCAAATCGGATGTAATCGTCGGGCCTCAGGCACACGCATTGCCCGACAAAACTCACATTCGCTCGTAGTCGGTGGAAGCGAGTGTGGCAGGTAAGCGAGTGTGGCAGCTTCTTATTTTTGTATGGTAAACGCACACAAATTAAATACACCCCACCATAAATTATCTTCTTTTTAATATATCCTTCACTTTTCCAATATGTCTACTCCTATTAAGGAGCATATCCTTCGAGCTAAAGAATAGCTTGCTGAGAACCCTACAGAAAGTCAATCTGTAGCAGCTAAACTATTCAAAGTGAATAGGTCAACTTTAAATATGGCCATTCTAAGGAATAACAATGTTCAGCATGGAGGTCAAAACAAGATCTTGACAGCTAGTCAAGAGCAAGCTATACATTCCTTTATTAAGTCATACCTTGAGAATGGTTAACTTCTTACTAAAGATATTATATTTGGAGTTATTTGTTATATTCAAAAGGAAGGTAATTGGCCTTCACCTTCAGTTAGCTGGTTTTGAAAGTGGTGGTATGCTCAACCTGGTCTTCATAAAATCAAGACTAAACCTATTGCTTGAAATTGAGTTACTGCTCAAGATATAGAAGAAGTTCAAGATTGGTTTTGACATTATAAAGTAATAATTAAAAAAGTATGATATTCAAAAGTAAGATTTGTATAATTTCAACGAATTTAGCTTTTGAATTAGTTGTCCTAAAGGAGTAGAGGTGTTAATGCTAATTAAGTTAACTGAAGTATGAATTCCTTAATTCAATTTAACACTTTAAAGCTAATGATTAACTCTACTCTTTAAGTCCTGAAAATCAATGATCTATAATTATGGTTGAAACTATTTATACTGATAAAGAATCTTTTATTCCTCTTATAACAATTATTAAAAGTAAATACTATATGATATCATGGTATAAAGATCAATTAAAAGGTTCAGAAGTAATCTATTTATCAGAGAATGGATATATCATAAACTATATAGTTATTTGATTTTTAGAGCACTTTATTCAACATACATAAGCAAGCCTTAATCAACTATACAAACTACTTTTAATGGACAATCAAAGTAGTTATATGAACTTTGAATTAACGTTATTAGCTAGAAGGAACAATGTAATACTATTTACCTTTCTAGCTTATCTTACTCATTGTATACAACCTCTTGATGTAAGAGTATTTCAGTTATACAAGTATTAGCATAATAAGGTAATTCAGAGTGTTATAGAATTACTTGATTTTGAATATATATTAAGCTCTTTTTTCTATGATTTACTTGTAATTCAACAAGAAACCTTTAAAAAGACTATTATTCAAAATGCTTTTAAAAAGGCTAGTATATAGTTAATTGACAAAGAAGCTACTTTTATACTTATGAAGAAATATGTGAAAGTAGAATCTAAGAAGGAACTGATTATAAAGCCTGAATTACTTAAACTAAGGACTTTTAAAACAATTCGTCAAGTCTAATATCAACTAGAAGAGTTTAAACCAAAGGTTTTGGATGTTTTGAGTTCTTTATCTCAACATAAATTTGAATCTTTTATTCGTGAAACTCAATCAGTATTAGATAAAGGAGAAGTTACTAAATTCGACTGAGATATAGCATATCAACAAATAAGAGAGCTTATAGCTAAAAAACCCTCTAATCGAAAGAGGCTTTAAAAAGGAGGAGAACTAACTGCTGAAGTAGCTTACTTATGAATTGAAGAGAAGGAATGAAAGGAAACAGAGAAAGCAGCCAAAAAAAGAAGCTAGAATGCTCTGTCAAATAGCCAATAAGGAGAAGAAGGATCAAAAGGCAGCATAAGTTGCATGGCACAAAAAGGAATCACTCAGAAAGAAGGCAATTAAACAGCTTCCTCATGGTGTAATAGGTAAACCAATTCTGTACAAAGAGCATACTCTACCACGATTCCCAGAGCCTGGAAAAGAGCCAATTAGTCAGAAGCTTATAGTTATACCAACAGTTGATTTAGCAGAGATTCCACTTCATAGGCCACTTCAAACACCTTCACAACATACAATTAGAACAAGCTTTATAAGGCCAGAGTTACAAGAAGTAAAACAACAGGTAGAACAACAAGTAGAACAACAGGTAGAACAAGTGGAGCAACAGGAGGAAAGAGACGGCGAATATTCAGAGGAAAGCTTTATTAACTTGAATTTGGAAGGTGAATTTGGATATAATTGCACTTCAAGCGATTCAGACAGTTCTTCATTAGATTCCGATGAATCCAGTGAAGGAGGATATTATAGGTTATGGTAATTAGTATTTAATTTGTGTGCGTTTACCATACAAAAATAAGAAGCTGCCACACTCGCTTCCACCAACTACGAGCGAATGTGAGTTTTGTCGGGCAATGCGTGTGCCTGAGGCCCGATGATTAATTAATTTAGTTTTTTTTAATTAATTTTAGTATAAGGTCAAATTAATTAAATTAATTAATTAAATTCCCAACCCTGTTTATTAATAGTTATTCTTCTCTTAAAATGTATTTTGTTATTATAATCAATTTTAAAAACTATAAATAATTATTAAGTAAAAAAGTAAATTTGTTATATTCATTTTCTATTATAATAAAGTATAACATACATCTTAAAAGGAGAATTAACCCTTTTTACGACAATGTTGTAATTATCTCCATCTGTAATATTTTAGCAAGTTCAGAAAGATGATTTTCAACGTGTTAACGCATTGTTGATAGAGGAATAATTATCGCTGAATAATAACTCAATCTTAGCTCTACAAACTATGCTGTAAGTTCGTAGCCCTCACCACATACAGGTGTTAAGCCTCGAAAACCACTTTCCCTATATTGGCAGGGTTCGGAATTTAATTAATTAATTTAGTATTTACCCAAATTAATACTAGTTAAATTAATGAAACTTAATACTAAAATTAATTAATGAAAACCTATACTAATACTAATTAAATTAAAATTAATTGAAATTAATTAAAAATATTNAAAAAAATACTAAATCACGTGGAAAATCATGTGATTTTACTAATTAAATGGAATTTTATAAAGAACTAATATAAAATTAAATGGAATTTTATAAAGAACTAATATAAAATTAATTGAAATTTTTATTAGATTATTTTAAAATTAAATTTTTATTTTAAAAAAATCNTATAATATTTTTAGAAATTTAATAATAAAACATAAAATCACATGATATTTGAATAAAATTTATACATAATAATATATGAATATAAAATATTATAAAAATGTTATTATATTAAATGTAGTTGTTGGCATGGTCACATGTAGGTTAGAATCACGTGTAGATTAAGTGCATGTGTAGATAAGATTAGGCTAGTTCAATTGCGGTAGGGGAGGGTAGTATTGCATGACAGTACTCTTTATATAACTATTATAGTATGAACTTACTTATAGCTAACAAGAATCAACCATTATATTAACATATATTACCTTTATATATTAGAGATGTATGTTTATTATAAAGGTAAACCAACATTAATCAATTAGATTTTACAGATTAGAATATACAGTTTATTACTCTGAAGAGGGAGGTTAGCTTATATGATTTGTGTTACTTTGATAACTTTAGTTTAAAGAGTAATTTTACTTATGTTAAACCTTTGTTAAGAGTAGGTTTTTAAGACTTTTGATCTTTAGTCNTTTTTCATTAAAGAACAACTTGATCAAATTATTAAATACTTTTACAGTTTATCCTTTTGACTTTGAAAACATAAACTTATATCAACAATACATAATCAATTTACATATAAAACCATTGGTTTTTACTTTTACAACTTTCTTAACCTTTAATCCTTTAATTCTTGTTTATTATACCTTCTCTTATAATTTTTATACATTCTTAAACTTCTAGTTAATATTTTCTTAATAAAATCTATCTGTTTATACTTTCTCTAATTAGTTTCCTTTTATACCTTTACAATTACTTAGTATATTCTTTTACCCTCCTTAATATAATTTACTTCTCTTAAAGTACTTTCTTATTCTTTAAAGTACTTTATCATTTATTAAAACAACTTTTCATTTTACTAAAATACTTTTTTATGTTTTAATATCTCTTTTTACTTTGTATAATATAATTTATTACTTATTATTATTTTAACTTGTATATACAAAGTGTATAATTAACAATTAAGAGTAAAGTCAACTTATAATTATAACATTTTCAACTTTTATACTTTTAGTATTCTTAATCTTCTATTCTCAAAACCTTTTACTTTATTACTTTTAAATTCTTTTTATTAAAGTATTAACTTTCTTTTATTTTACTTTTACTTTAATATTTTTAATACCTTTAATATTTTTAACNTTTTCTTTATTTTAGCNTTTTTCTTACTTAATGTTATGGATTTGACTTAATAAGCTGATTAGTATAAGCTTGAGGCTTAATACATGGTAAAGTGTATATAGAGAACTTAGTAATCATATGACATGATTAAGACTTAGAGGACTTAAGAGGTCTAAAGGGTTCATGGACTTATAAGACTTGAGAGGTCTAGGAAGTTTAGTTGGATTTCATTATTTATATAAGTATATTGTAAGAATATGAGAGTAGACTTCTTGTATTCAACTTAAATACATTATTAAATCTTGTCTTTAACTTAATTGTTTATTTGTATATCATATGTTTTTACTATCCTTGAATATTTACCTTATCCTTGGTTATTGTTACAGGTTTTACCTAACAAGCTGATTGGTGTAGGCCTGAGGCTTGGTACACAGAAGGTGTACATAGAGAACCTAACAATCAGAGGTCATGTGATGGAGTCCTAGGATCCCTAAGGAACTCCAGAGGACTCTAAGGACTCCAAGAGGTCCAGTTGGATTTCATTATTTATATAAGCATACTGTAAGAACATAAGAGTAGACTTCTTGTGTTCAACCTAAATACATTACTAGATCTTACCCTTGACTTAGTCGCCTGCTTGTGTATTATACGTTTTCATTGTCCTTGAACATCTACCTTATCCTTGGCTATCYAGTAACTTGGATRGYSTAGTTTTGTAAYATTTTGAATATTACCTATCTTGATGAATCAGGATTTNGGAAACAAGTATATTAATAGATAACAACAACAAACAATAACTTGAAGAAGGTTCTGAAGAAGGCTTTGAAGAAGAATCTGAAGAAAGATCTGAGGAAGTATCTGAGGAAAGTTCAGAAGATAGCTCTAAAGAGGACCAAGATAAGAATTAGATTATTGTAAAAACTAACATCTAAGAAGAAATATTAGAGGAAGTTGTTATGTTACCAAAGCAACTTATTAAGTCAACAGAAGGATTAACTGTTGGAGAATTGTCAAGAGTTGTAAGAAAGAAACCAGTACTTCCATTACTCAAGCTTAATCTAAAACCAATTTTACTACCAAGAACTCTAAGTCCAGACCTTGATCTAGACTTTGAACTAGAAGATAACATTAAACTAGTCTTAATAACAACACTTAAAGAGGTTAAAATCATTAGACTAGACCTGTTCTATAAGGACAAGAAGAAACTGAAAGTATACTTGGCTTAGACAAGAACTTATTTGGTGTTGAATGATCATCTATTGTCTAAAGACATGTATAAGGTTTTATGGGTATTAACATACTTAAAGGGAGTAACTGAAACTTGGTTTCAGCCTTTTAAGGATGAATAGTTCACAATAAACAGAGAAACAATGAATTAAGGAGTAATCAACATCATTTAGAGTTAGGCCAACTATATAAGAGAACTTAAACAGTTGTATGAGGATGTTGACAAGAAAAGGAATGCTAAAAGACAGTTAACTTATCTTAGACAAACCAAGAGCCTTAGTGAATATGCAATGCTTTATCGTTAGTACATAGTATTAGTCAACTAGGGAGAAGAAGTATATATATACTAGTATAAGACTAGATTGAAGGACTTTATCAAAGAAGAATTATACTAACAACTTGTGGTTATTATACTTGACACTTTGATTGACTTATCTATCAAGATCAAGAATGAACAATATAAGATAATCTTGGACAAGAAAGAAGAATCTTACTTCAACTGTAAAAAGGCTAACAAAAAGAAGAATTATAAAGACCTTATAAAGTTAGATATTATGAAAAAAGGGAAAACCTTTAAAGGAAAAGGAAAGAAGTACTTTAAAGGAAAAAGCAAGAAGAGGAACTTATTTGGAATTTCCCTTAAGGAACTTGATAAAAGAAGAAAAAANCAAGTTATGCTTCAAGTATGGAATGTCTGGACATATGGCAAATACTTACAAAAAGGATAATAAGGTAAGTGTAGTAGTTAAAGTTAGAGTTATACAAATCCTAAGAATTATGAATATCTTGTCAGAATCATTAGAAGAAGAAAGTTCAGACAAAGAAGAGAACTCCTCAGAAGAAGAGGAAAGTTATTAGGACATAATAATTATACTATAAGTTATTGTTGAAATTGATGCAAACAAGATAGTAATAACAAGAATCCTTAAGATAAATTCTGTACTTATAACAAGAATTCAACATAAAAGACATCCTTAAGATGATAATTAAATTAAAGACTAAAGCAGATAGAGATTAATTTTAAAAGTTAATAGAATTTAGATAATTGTACTATTAGACTTCAAAGTTATACTAACAGAATAATATCTTATTTCAAGAGAATTGTTAATCTTGAAATATTATCTTATAATTAGCATAAGAGGACTAAGAGGATAGGAGATCCTGGACAGAAGTTAGCTTTTCAGAATTGTATAATAAGAAAAAACAATTGTTAAAGCATATGAACTTAATCTTAGAGATCTTACTCTAGTTTATAAGACTAACCTTTAGAGTATTATCATAAAGAAAAGAACATATGAATTTTTCTTGTTAGTAAAAANGAACCTAGATTCAAGATGATTTCGACTAAATGCTTGAGGATACCTAGATAGTAATAGAAGAAGGATTAAGCTATATTATATAAGGACAATATAATATACAATATAAAGAACTTCTGATAATAACTTTTTGACAAGAATGATTAAAAGTTAAAACATAATATAAAGAAATCTAAGGTTTAGGAAAATTAATAAAACAATTACCTAAAGTTAAGTAATACTATATTCAACAAGAATAAAGGAAACCAGTTGATATTGTTGTTAGACAAGCTAATTAGGACATAAAAACATTACTTATAGTTAATGAACTAGAAGAAGATTTACTACCTTTAGAAGTACTTATCATATTACTAAGGAAAGACAAGTTAATACAGAGGATTAATCAATAGTTCAACCAAGAAGTAATAGTACACCTTTTGAATTTAACAAGGAGAATTCTTAAGGAAAACAATGTCTTTATCACTAAGATAAAAGAATGCTTTAGAAATGAAATAACAGAATAAGTATAAGATGTACATACATTCATAGATGATAGAAGCCTTAATAGACTTAGGCTAAGAAATCTTAGTAAAAGACAAGTAGTACTGTTTGAAGAATTAGAAGAAAACACTGAGGAGTTGAAAATTAGTAATAATATATCAGCTAACAATGCTAAAAATGTTAATCTTTATTTTATGAACAGTAAAAGTTCATTATACATAAATATAAAATTATATGGAAAGTTAGTAAAAACCTTGATTAATTTAAGAACTAAAAGAAACTTTATTAATAAACAAGTTATAAAACAACTTGAACTTAATACAAGAGTCAAAGACAACAGTTATCTAATATCATTAGCAAATAATACCAAGGTTCAGAAGTATATCAACATTCAAACTCAGAACTTAGATATAAGGTATAGTAGAAATTATTAAGAAAAGATATCTTTTGATATTATAAGGTTAAGAACATATTAGGTTATATTAAGAATTAAATGGATGAAGAAGTATAATCTAATAATTGATTAGAGAACAAGTATAATTACCTTCTTAGAGGAAGCTATATCTTTGAGAATTGTCTATGTCAACAAAATCATGAAATATATACTTAAGGAATACTATGAATGGTTAAAGCTATTTATAAAAAGACTTAATAATTCAGCTTTACCTGAGTATAAACCATAAGATCATGAGATAAAGCTTAAAGAGGGGTTTAGACTAGCTTATAGACTAATTTATCAAACAACTCTTGTAGAGGATAAGGTGATGAAGAAATAGTTGTTTGAGAAGATAGTGCTTAGAGGTCTGTACAAAGAAAGTTACAACAAAGTCAGAGTATTACTATATTATGCAAAAAANGGGAGACAACCTATTAGAATAGCTTTGTAATGATTACAAACACTTGAATAGTAGAATTGAAAAAGACTAATACCCTTTATTATTAATAGATTCAATGATGGACAAGCTGAAGGGAGTTGTTATATTTACTAAGCTAGACTTGTGGTCAGTATTTAATCTGGTTAGGATTAAAAGAAGTGATGAATGGAAAGTAGCTATTCAAATAAAATACAGATTATTTAAACTATTAGTTATAATGTTCAGTATGATCAATACTCTAGTAACATAACAAAGAATGATAGACCAGATATTAGAAAAATACCTGGAGAAATTCATAATGGTATATCTTGACAATATAATCATATACTTAAAGAGTATTGAAGAACATAAGAAGCATGTCAAGCTTGTTCTACAAGTATTGTAAGAGGTAGGATTATATTGTAAACTGGTAAAATGTGAATTCTATAAGGAATAAGTTTAGTTCTTAGGACATTGTATTTCTGGAGAAAGGATAAAAACCCTTGACAACAAGATTCAGTCAATTAAAGAATGAGAAATACTTAAGATTGTTAAACAATTACAGAGTTTCTTAAGGTTGGTTAACTATTATTAGAGATTTGTGAAAGACTATTTCAAGATCTCTATGCTATTGACTGAACTCATAAGGAAGGATCAAGCTTATGAATAGAATAACATTGTGAAAGAAGCATTCTAAAGTATTAAAGATACCTTTGTAAAGGGAGATTTCTTAGGAATCTTTAATTTAGAAAAAGGAATAAGAATTAAAACTGATGCCTTTGATATAGCATTAGGAGTTATACTATCACAATTACAATAGATTAGTAAATAACATTACCAAGTATTATTAACATTTTGGTTAAGAAAGCTGAATATTATAAAAAGAAATTACTAGACATCAAATAAGGAAATGTTAGTTATAATAGAAGTTCTAAAGTACTAGAGAGTATATATTGTCAGATTTAGTAAAATAGTTAATATACTTTCAGATTACCATAACCTCCAATACTTTATAACTATCAAACAATTGAATACTAGACAAGCATAATAAGCAAAAAANGTTATCTGAGTATGATTTCAAGATTACTCATGTTAAAGGTGAAGACAATAGAAGAGTAGATACTCTAAACTAGAAACTTAAGTACTTAGCCAAAAAGAAAGAAGAAAGTGAACTTATATTAAAGGAAGACAAGAGTAAATTCTTAATATACAATAAAGGACAACTTATGGTTATAATAACAGTAATGAACAAGTATTAAGCTGATTGAATCAATGAAGTAACTGAAAGAGAAAGGGAAGAAAACACTTTGTTAAACATGACTAGAGATAAGTAAGAGAAAATCAAAAACATATAGTATAAGAACAAAAGACTATATATACCAACAAAACTAGCAGAAGAATTTATTAAAGAGCAATATAGCTTATTATATAATAAGCATATAAGAGTAGCT
Organism: Scytalidium lignicola; assembly: GCA_002812745.2. Classification (NCBI taxonomy): domain Eukaryota; kingdom Fungi; phylum Ascomycota; class Leotiomycetes; genus Scytalidium; species Scytalidium lignicola. The sequence continues at coordinate 133,184 of NCSJ02000087.1, forward strand.
TGATGTTATTACTAAATTAATAAGGATTACTTTATTATGAAGTTATAATCAATAGTTAAGAAAGTAATTGTGAAATGCAAAATCTGTAAGAAGGTTAAGAATCTAAGAAGGAAGCCTTGAGGACAATTACACTCTACACAGATACTTGATAATCTATAAGAACTAATCAGATAAGATTTTATCGTGAAATTACTGGTTTTTACAAATTACATTATAAAGGTTAAGTATAACTCTATCTTTATAATAACTGAACATTATACTAATTTTGTAATATTTAAACTGTTCAAGAAAACTTAAGGAGTAAAAGAAGTAACTAATATATTCTTATAAAGAATAATATCTTAATGAAGATTATTAAAACAAATAATCTTTGATAAAGATACTAGATTCACGTTTAAGTTTTGAGAAACAATAATAATAAGAATAAGAGTTAAGAGGAAATTGTTAACAATGTAACATTCACAAACTGACAGGAAAATGGAATGTTTAAACAGATAGTTAGAAGGATACTTAAGATGTTATGTTAATTATAATCAAGATAATTAGGTTGATTACTTGTCAATAGCAGAAATGGCATACAATGGTGTATTATATGAATTAACTAAGATTACTTTATTCTATGTGAATTATAGATAAGAGTTAGAAGGGTTTTATACTAGACTGGAATTGGAATTCACAAGTGAATTAGCAGAGATCTATGCAAAGTAAATAGAAGAAATGCAAGAAAAGATCAGAAACTCACTTTAATATATTAAAGAAAGAATAAAGAAGTATTATAATCATAAATGCTTGATGAAATTAACATACAAAAAAGGGGATAAAGTTTATCTTCTTAGAAGAAACATCAAAATAACAAGATTAAGTGATAAACTAGACTAAGTTAAGATAAGATTATACAAAATCAAAGAAGTTTATAAACTTCTAACTTATAAATTAAAGTTACTAACAACAGTTAAAATATATCTTGTTTTTTATGTTTTACTTCTTGAACTAGCATTTAAAAATGCTTAAATACTAATGTTAAAAGAAGTTGATCTAGAAAGAGAATACGAAGTTAAGAGAATCATTAACTATAGGATGTATTATAAGAAATTATAATACTTGGTTAAATGAGTAAGATATCCAGAGAATAAGAATGGATAAGAACTTACTTTTAATCTCATGAGTTATGAGGAATTATTAAAGGCATATTACTAAGTTTATCTTAGAATAAATTTCCAGGTGATGAAATTGCAAAGTCAGAGAAGAAGGGGTTGACAACAGAGGAAAAAGCTATGCTTAAGTCAGCAGAATATGACTTTAGGAGTTGTAAGGAATTCTGTTTTTCTTGCCTCTCTTTCTCTTCTTTAATGTTGAGTTTGTTCAAAGTTTTTAGATTATGATAAAACATTTCTTGAGTATACTTCTTTAAGAAAGATTGTTGCTTCTTCAGACAGGCTAATTAAGCTATTGTCTTTAGAAGAACTTCGTTGGTTTTCTCTTCTTTCTTTGTGAGCTGGTCATACTTGTGCTTGTATACAAGGAAGGAAGAGGAAGTGGTTTCCTTGTTATCACAAGACTGGCTATAACAAGAGCACTTGTTGTAATGACTGGAGTTGGGGTCTACCTTGTAGACAAAACCATTTCACTTGTAAAACGAACAAGGCATTACTTTGAAACTGTATTTGTTAATATAGTCACTTAAGGATGTTTGCTCTTGATATTTTCTTGATCTTGTCCTTTTTTCTATGCTACTCTTAGAACGTTGTCGTTTGGGTGGCATGTTGGAAAGGAAGGAAGGATTACTAAATAAAGAAATTGTTTGAAGATGATGTTTTAATGTCAGGATAATGTTAAGTACAAAAGGGGATAATGTTACAGGTTTTACTACAACATGTTAATTGATGTAGGCCTGAGGCTTGGTACAAGTATATTGTACAAGAGAACCTAACAATTAGACAGTCACGTGATAAGGACCTAGGACTTGGGGGGTCCAAGGTCCATCAGTTTGAGACTCAGGGATTTGGGGGTCCAGGGGTCCAACTGTATTTCATTATCTATATAAGCACACTGTAAGAACATGAGAGTAGACTCCTTGTGTTCAACTTAAATACATTATTGTATCTTACCTTCGACCTAGTAACCTGTTTATGTGTTATACGTTTCCGTTGTCCTTGAACATCTACCTTACCTTTGGCTATCCAGTGACCTGGATGGCGTAGTTTTGTAACAAGAAGGTTACTAGGACTTAATAATTATACTATATTATGTTATTAAGACTGATGTAGACAAGATAACAATAATAAGAATCCTTAAGATAAATTCTGTACTTATGACAAGAACTCAACATGAAATACATCCTCAAGATGACAATCAAATCAAAGATCAAGGCAGATGAAGATCAATTCTAAGAGTTAATAAGATTTGGATGATTGTGCTGTTAGACTTCAAAGTTATACCAACAGAGTAATATCTTATTTCTAAAGAATTATTAGTCTTGAAATATTATCTTACAATTAGTATAAGAGGATTAAGAAGATAAGAGATCCTGGATAAAAGCTAACTTTACAGAACTGTATAATAAGAAGAAGCAACTGTTGAAGTACATAAACTTGATCTTGAAGATCTAGCTTTAGTTTATAAGATTAACTTCTAGAGCATTATTATAAAGAAAGGAATATATAAATTCCTCTTGTTAATGAAGAGAACTTGGATCCAAGATGACTTTGATCAGATGCTTAAGGATGCTTAGATAGTAGTAAAAGAAGGATTAAGCTATGTCTTGTAAGGACAATATAACTTACAATAAGGACTTCTAATAATAACCTTTTGACAAGATCAAAATAAAGTAAAAACACAGTATAAAGAAATCTAAGGTTTAAGAAAATCAGTAGAACAATTGCCTGAAGCTAAATAGTATTATACTCAACAAGAACAAAAAGAACTAGTTGAAATTATTGTTAAACAAGCTAATTAGGATAAGAAAGCTTTACTTATAGTTAATGAGTTAAAGGAGGATTTATTACCCTTAAAAGTACTTATTATACTATCAAGAGAAGACAAGTTAATACAAAGAATCAATCAACAGTTTAACTAAGAAGTAATAATATACCCTTTGAATATTATTAAGAGAATCCTTAAGGAAAGTAATGTTTTGATTACTAAGATAAGAGAACACCTTGGAAATGAAATAACAGAATAAGTATAAGATGCATATACATTTATAAACGATAAAAGCTTAAACAAACTAAGGCTAAGAAATCTTAATAAGAGACGAATAACACTATTCAAGGAATTAGAAGAGAATACTGAAGATTTAGAAATCAAAAATAATATATCAGTTGACAATGCTAAAAACATTAACTTATACTTTATAAACAATAGAAGTTCATTATACATTGATATAAAACTATGTAAAAAGTTAATAAAGGCCTTGATTAATTTAAAAGCTAAAAGAAACTTCATTAATGAACAAGTTGTAAAGTAACTTAGACTTAGTATAAAAGTTAAGAGAAACAACTACTTAATATTATTAATAAATAGTATTAAGGTTCAAAAGTATATCAATGTTCAAACTTAAAACTTAGATATAAGGATAAATGGAAACTACTAAGAAAGTATATCTTTTGATGTTATAAGGTTAAGAACATATCAAGTTATATTAAAAATTGAATAGATAAAGAAGTATAATCTAATAATTGATTGGAGAATAAGTATGATTACCTTCTTAAAGGAAGAACAAAATTTAGTATCCTTAAAAGTTATTTAAGTTAACGAAATTATAAAACATATTCTTGAAGAATACTATGAATAACTAGAGTTATTCACAAAAAGACCTGATGATTCAGCCTTACCTAAGCATAAATTATAAGATTATAAGATAAAGTTCAAAAAGAGGTTCAGACTAGCATATAAACTAATTTATCAAACAACTCTTGTTGAGGATAAGGTAATAAAGAAATAGTTGTTTGAGAAAATAATGCTTAAAGGTTTATACAAAGAAGGTCACAGTAAAGTCAGAGTATTACTACATTATGCAAAGAAAGGAGATGATCTGTTAGGATAACCTTATGATGATTACAAACACTTGAATAGTAAGACTAAGAAAGATTGATACCCCTTACTATTAATAGACTTAATAATGGACAAGCTAAAGAGAATTATTATATTCACCAAGCTAGACTTGTAATTAACATTTAATCTGGTTAAGATTAAAAGAGGTGATGAGTAGAAAATTGTTATTTGAACAAAATACAGATTATTTAAGTTATTGGTTATGATATTTAGTATGACTAATACTCTAACAATACAATAAAGAATAAAAAACTGTATATTAGAAAAATATTTAGAGAAATTCATAATAGTATATCTTGATAATATAAAGTACNAAGTTTGTTGTTAATATAAAAGATATTAATGATAATAAAGTAATTGAAGTTAACATTATTTTATAAGTTAAATCTAAATCTTCTTAACAACTTTCTATAACATTAGTAATAAGCACAGAACTTAGTAAGGTATTCTAACATATCCTTGTTAATATTATAGTTTGTACAGTTTAGTATATATTGTAATCTAACTATTAACAAGTAGTCAAAACGTTAGTATAAGTATTATAATTTTATATTAGTTAAGAAACAAGGGTTAAAAATAAGAGTATATAAAGATATATTCCAAAGTAGAAAGTTGTAGTTAAATCGTCATATAACTAGAATACTTCCTTATAAGGTAATGAGTAAGTTTATAAGGTTGTTGAAATATATACTTAATTAGTCTATATCTGTTAAGCATAGTAAAAAGGGTGTAATTGACTTAATTATATAGAATTTAATTTGTTTAATTAATGTATTCATTAGTATAAAACTTATTGAAGTTGTACTCTTGATTTTAAATTGTACTATCATTATGCCTTTAGTTATAGTATTCAGTATTATAGTTTGGTCTACTTGTTATAAAGCTTTGAATTGACTATAACTAGTTGTAGAGTACTTTATAACTCTTGTATTAATTAAGATTTTATGAAATTGTTTTAAATTGTACCTTGTTAAGCTCTTTACATTGTATACTTCTATTGTGGTTGTTATAAAGGTTTTTAAGTTAAGTTCTCAAGGGTAATTCTTAGTTATTAATACTTTAGTAGTTAGTTAGTATAAGAAAGTATTATTAACTAGTTTTGTAATAATTGGTGTAGTTAATTCTATTAGAAAACTTTTACATAAGGTAAAGAACATAGTTGTAATAAAGAATGTAGTTTTAAGCTAATCAAGTTCTTCAAGGTTTGTTTTTAAGTTGTTGTTAATAAATAAAGTCTTAAAAGTAAGGTTTAATTCTTCTTCAGAGTTACTTCCTTTGTAATTAACAATGTATTATTTAAACTGTTTATTAAAACATTATTTAAAGTTATAGATACTAGAGTTAAATTTANTTTATATTTTTAACTTTGAAATATGCTTTCTTTACATCTTGTTCTTCTTATAAGTATTTCCATGATTAACATCCTTCTCTTTTGTATATGAAGCATTTTCCTTGTGTTTAAAAGTGTAGAGTAATATGCTTAAAGCCTTGTGAATTGAATTGTTGGTTTACTTTATGATTAGTATAATAACAATAGTTTATAAAGTAAGTTTCATTATAGTATTCTTGCTCTTTTTCCNTTTTTATATAACATAATAAATGAGTAAAGTTTGTTGATAAGTTGTTTTAAGTCTCTTAATAAGTCTGAAATAGTATATTTACATATTGGAGATCTTTGACAAGTAGTAATCAACTTCTTGTAAAGAATATTAACCATCTTATAAGTTAGTTAAAGGTTGTATTAAAGCTCTTAAAGCTTGTTGATAAGCAATTGTATGTTTTTAAGTGTTGTTTTCTTAGGGTTTACAACTATGATCAAGGTTAACATTATACTTTCTTATTTAGTATAGATTTGACAATAGTATATAAGTCCTTTATAGAAGTTGTATAAGTAAATACATACTTTTTTGAATATACATTTAACAAGGTTGTTAATAATAAAATGGCTTTTTACTAACTTTGTTAACATGGTGAAGAATGCTTTGATATAGAATTCTTTTAGCAATTCTACTTGTTTATAATAACTTTTGAAGATTATCAATTTATATTCAAAGTTGTTAGTTATTCTATTATACTTTTAGTCTTTTATATACATTTTAACAATATTGAAAACTTATTTCATATACATAAGTCAAGTTAAAGGTGATAGTGATAGGCTAAGCTTGTGATAAGAATTGTAGTCTTATTACAACTTGTAAAACTGTTGGTAGTCATTTTAAAAGGTTATAAAAGTCNAAAAAAGTATTTGATTCCTAGTTTGTGTACATTGAACTAAAGACTTTAAGGTTGATTTAAGCATTTATAAGTATTACAGATTTGACTTAACAAGTTGATTAGTATAAGCTTGAGGCTTAATACATAGTAGAGTGTATATAAAGAACTTAACAATTATATAACATGATTAGGACTTAAGGGACTTAAGAGGTCCAAAAGGTCTATAGACTTATAAGACTTAAGAAGTTTAAGAAGTCCAGTTGAATTTCATTATTTATATAAGCATACTATAAGAACATAAGAGTAAACTCCTTGTGTTCAACTTAAATACATTACTAGATCTTGCCTTTAACTTAGTTGCTTACTTATATGTTATACATTTCCACTGTCCCTGAACATCTACCTTACCTTTAGCTATCTAGTGATCTGGATGGTTTAGTTTTATATGATTACTTATTGCCTAGAGATATGCATAAGGTTTTGTAAGCATTAACATACTTGAGAGGAGTAGCAGAAACTTGGTTTCAGCCTTTTAAGGACAAATAATTTACGACAAACAAGGAAATAATGAAACAAATAGTAATCAACATCATTATGAGTTAGGTCAACTATACAAGAGAGCTCAAACACTTGTATAAAGATGTTGATGAGAAAAGGAATGTTAAAAGACAATTAGCTTACTTTAAACAAACCAAGAGCTTTAATGAATATACAATGCTTTATCATTAGTATATAATATTAATCAACTAAGAAGAAGAAGTATACATACATTAATATAAGATCAGACTAAAGGATTCCATTAAGTAAAAACTATATTAAAAGCTTATAATCACTACATTTAATACTCTTATCAACTTATCTATCAAAATCAGGAATAAACAATATAAGATAAGCTTAGACAAGAAGAGAAGATCTTATTTCAACAAAAGAAAGACTAATGAAAAAAAAGGATTATAATAACCTTATACAGTTAAATGTTATAAAGAGAAGAAAAACCTTTAAAGGAAAGGGAAAGAAGTATTATAAAGGNAAAAAACAAAAAGGNAGAACTCCTTTAAGATCTCCTTTAAAGAACTTGATAAAAAAAAGAAAAAAATAAGTTATGTTTCAAGTATAAACTTCTTAGACATATAACAAATACTTATAAGAAGGACAACAAGTTAAATACAACAATTAAGGTTAAAGTTATAAGAATCCTGAAAATTATAAATATCTTATATAAATCTTTAAAGGAAGAAGACTTCAAAGACAAGGAAAAAAACTCTTTAGAAGAAGAAGCTTGTTAAAAATTAATAATTATACTATATTATATCATCAAAACAAATGCAGATAAGATAGTAATAACAAGAATCCTTAAAACAAACTTAGTACTTATAATAAGGACTTAACATGTAAAATACCCTTAAGACAAGAAGATAATTAAAAACTAGAACAAATAAAGATCAATCTTAAGAATTAATAGAATTTAGATAATTATACTAATAAACTTTAAAGTTATTCTAACAAAAATATATCCTGTTTTTAAGAAGATGTTAATCTTAAGATATTATTTAACAATTAACATAAAAGGTCTAAAAGGATAGAAATTTTGGACAAAAGCTAACTTTATAAAATTATATAATAGAAGGAAGCAACTATTAAAGAATAAGAACTCAATCTCAAAGATCTTACTCTAGTATATAAAACTAACCTCTAGAGTATTATCATAAAGAGAAGAACATATAAATTCTTCTTACTAGTAAAGAGAACTCAGATTTAAGATGATTTTGACTAAATGCTTGAGAATGCTTAAATAATAATAAAGGAAGGACTAAGCTATGTTATATAAAGATAATATGACTTATAACAAGGAAGCTATCTAATAATTACTTTCTAACAAGACTAAACAAAAACAAAAACATAGTATAATGAAATCTAAAGACTAGGAAAATCAGTAGAACAACTACTTAAAGTTGAATAATATTATGCTTAACAAGAATAAAGAGAACCAGTTAAGATCATTGTTAAATAAATTAATTAGGACATAAAAGTTTTGTCTATGATTAATGAATTAGAAGAAGATTCATTATCTTTAAAAGTACTTATTATGTTGTTAAGAGAAGATAAGTTAATACAAAAGATCAATTAACAATTCAACTAAGAAGTAATAGTATACCCTTTAAATTCTGCAAAAAGAATTCTTNAAAAAAAGTAATGTTTTTATTATTAAGATAAAGAAACACTTTAGAAATGAAATAACAGAATAAGTACAAGATATACATGTATTCATAAGCAATAGAAGTCTAAACAGACTAAGACTAAGAGACTTAACNAAAAAAACAAATAGTACTATTCAAGGAACTTAAAGATAATACCAAAAATCTAGAAATCAAAGATAATATATCAGTTAATAGTGTTAAAAACATTAATCTTTACTTTATGAACAGTAAAAGTTCATTATATATAAATGTAAAACTGTATAGAAAACTAATNAAAAGCCTTGATTAATTTAAAAGTTNAAAAAGAACTTTATCAACAAACAAGTTATAAAATGACTTAAACTTAATACAAAAGTCAAGAAGGATAATTACTTGATATCATTAACAAACAATAATACAATTAAAAGAGTAGTTGATATTTAAACCTGCGAACTAAACATAAAGATCAACAATGATCATCAAGAAAGGATATCCTTTGATATTATACAGCTTAGAACATATTAAGTAATACTAAAAATCAAATAAATAAAGAAGTATAATCTAATAATTAATTAAAGAACAAGTATAATTACCTTCTCAGAAAAAGAACAGAATTCAATGTCTTTAAGAGTTATTTATGTCAATGAAACTATAAAATATATTCTTAAAAAATATTATAAATAACTAAAGTTATTTACAAAAAGAC